>CAJQZJ010028244.1:30835-49354 GCA_907164525.1 Lophiomys imhausi | reverse complement strand
GTATTCACTAAATCTAACTTATATTAACCTATCAGCCCCTACAGACTGGTCCTAGGCCCATTATGCATATGAAGCTGATGGGCTGCTAGGTCCTCAAGTGGATTCCCTAACATTTGAAGTAGGTACTATCTCTGACTTGGACATGGTTTTCTCCCTATGTATCCCATTTTCCTAGTAGAGCTGCATTGTCTTGCCTCAGTGAAAAGGAAGGCATCTAGTCCTGATGTGATTTGATATGCTGGAGTGAGTTGGTACTGGGTCAGGGGAGGAGTATGGGGCAAGTGAGTGGGAGAGTGGGACTAGAAGGAGGGAGAGGGACAGTGATTGGAATGTAAAATAAACAAATTAATAAAAAGATTATTTTTATTTTCAAAATGTTTTAATTGCTTGTGAAAATATTTGTATGTCATGTATTGTACAGTTTCTTTGTAATATGTCTCCTATGTTCACCTGTGGCTACCAATGAGTTTATCATTTGGTTTTGTATCACTAGCCTCTTTAGTTTTTTATGTCAAAGTGATAATCAAGGATATAACTGAGTAGAGAAAGCCAAGAAATGAAGGAATATTGGCTCACAATAATTCTATCACCAGATTCATTGTTCCATCCCTCATACATAACCAAATGTCTGAATGACTTCTCACCTTAGAGCTGAGAATTGTGTTGTTATGATAGCATATGCCATTTGTCATTGTCACTTTGTATTCTATAGTTGTTTTATGGAATTGGTAAATTATCACCTCTTAAAAGCTGGGATGTTGACACAGACAAGTGTTTTTGGGACAATCTAAGACTTTACTGTCAGATATTCAGTTTTTCTACTGCCTCAAAGGGTCTTGGAAAATGGAAAGTATAGGATTTTGTCATATTCTGTGACAAATCTGCATTGCCAGCTGAATACTGTAATATTTTTATTTGAATTTTAAAATTTCAAGAACATTAAATACACATATTACCTTTCTAATGGCCTAGTGGCTGTTGCTGTGGTCTGCAAATGTATTAAGAACCCATTTAAGAGCAACCAATTATTTTAAACAGACACTATTTTTGCTGTACATTACATTTTAATAGGATTTCAACATGACAGTACACATTTTAATAAGTTTCATGAAGTGCAATGTTTTCAAAATGTATATAAAGTAACAAGAGAGATAGCATTTCAGTCAGTGGATGTAACTTCAAAGTTCTGGGATATTGTGGCTGTCTACAGAATGCATGTGTGAAATGTCCTTGCCTTTATATTAGTGGTGGAGAGAGCTTAAAGACTTATATTCCCAAAAGTAATATGAATTGTAAACTGTTACTAAAATTTTATATAAATTCTTGGGTGTTAGTTGTAGGAAAGATACAGGGGTGGGCTGTAGTATGGGAGGCAGTTGAAGTGCAAGTGTACCATCACTGAATTCCTCTCTGTGGTTTAAGTCTAATGCTGCAGGTACTCTATTAAACTTTGTTTTAGATTTCATGTCCTGCACATGTGTGTATGTATAAGGAGATGGCAGTTAGCCAGACGACTCAATGGAGAACCCTTGCCTGTCATCATGTATGAGGCCTGGGGTTTGATCTCAGCACTATTAAAGGAGTGGAAAAGTCAAACATTTTCTGTAAGGAACTATGGGAGAAATTTTTTTTTATGCTTTTGAGCTTGTCTCTATGACAACTAATCAAATATCACCACAGTCATAGATCATAAACAGTCACAGAGATACATTGTCTCCTAACATCATTCTACCAACAAAGATGCCTGCTGGATTCACACAGCAGTCTGCTGTTTTCTAGTGCTTAGATTAACACTTTCCAAGGAAATCCTCAGATCTTGCTTGGTTCAGAGTGCTGCTATGAAAAAAAAAATCTATGAAAAATGTCTTTATGTCATCACTCAAGAAATTTATGTAACAACTTATGGTATGAGTTTATTAAAACCAATTATGACAATGTTATTCTTTAATCCCAGGTGTAAGGCTGCTTAAGACACAGGTGTAAAGTATTAACTGTCTCATGAGCTAGCAGGGGCGTGGCTTAGCCAGTGAGCAAGTTTAACTCTGAGGACTTGGGAGAGAGCATAAAAAGCCAGAGCCCATAGGAGAAGGGGGCTCTACAAAGAAGTAGGAGAAAAGGTGCTGCAATGAAGTAAGAGAAAGAAGGAGGAAAAAGAAGGGGCTCTACAAATAAATAGGAGAAAGGGCTACAAAGAAGAAAGAAGTTGCTGCTTTCCCCACTGCTAGTGCTTCCCCAAACCGCTGGTTATTTTTCATGGTTTGCTGGACTTTCACTGAGACTGGTATTACCCCCAAAGAACCCAACAACCCTAATCATCAGGAAGCAGCTCAAAGAGAACTCGTCCTTTTTCTTCTTTTCTCTCCCACCTAGGGTTGGAGCATTGAAAGGAACAAGGGTTGGACAGGAGGCATAAGGAATTAAGCATAGTAAAATTAGAGTAAGTAATTAAGTACGAAAATAATAAAAGCTGCTTGCTACAACAACTAGTAGGCATTAGACTCTGTCAAATCTTACAGAAGAATCTTTTTCTTCTGGTTTTATTTTGTCAAAGCCACAGATGGTAAATGCATAAAGAAGCAATTAAATGACAACTTAGCATTTAAAGTACAAGCAGAAAATGCAATTATGTAAAATAATATAAGGTGAAGGTAAAGCTGGAAATGGGTGTTCAATGCACCCTGGACAATGGGGAAGGGATGTGAATCAGAAGAAAGTACAGTTACATCTTTAGGAAAACACCATGATGAAACACTTTACTTTGTATAGTAGCTTACAATTAGCTTTAAGAAGAAAAATGATTTCTGAAAAAATGACATTTAAATTAAAACTTGAATGATGAAATAGCCATATCATGAGCTAGGTGCAAGATTGCTTTGAGGAAACCTGAATAACCATTACCCTCCAAAGAGAATCCTAAGGGTACAATGTAGCATTAGCCAAGGGCAGCATCTTTCAGCATTGTTTAACTTCTCAGCTCCACACTTTCTCTTCTCCTTGTCTTTGATCAATTTGATGACACAGATACTTTAAAACTGTTTTTAATAAAGATTTTATATTTTATCTCACTACCTGAGAAGTTTTTGGCTTCATGGAGTCAGTAATATAATAGGCATTATAGGAGGCTTGCTAAAGTCCTAGGGTGTGTGCTAAATATTTTTTGATATGTATCAGTACCAAAGTTTTAAAATCAGTTTTTGTGCTTTGTAAACTACTTCCAGTATTCCTATTCTGTGTCACCAGTTCCTGTTTAAGGAGCCATGTCAATAGAACATTTCTGTCCTTTATTCTTGGCAAATGGTGGTATTTAGAGGGATCATTAAGTATATTGAAATAGGTGGTATGAATTTTGAATGACCAGAGGAGTAAGTATTTATTAGAATTGGCATGGTCACTTGGAAATTTTGTCTGTGGCATATCCTGTAAACATTTAATCCTTCCTAGGAATTACCGTCAAAGTCTTAATCCATTAACACAAATATATGCTACACAAACATATTTGTATGCTATTGACAATACACAAGAAGAGGGAAGTGATTTTCTACTAAGTACTATGATTTATTGGACTCTAAATTCTATGTGGTTAGCTACACATAGTACTAACCTAGGTAGTGCTGACTGGTTCGAAATTCAGTTTAATAGAATAAACACATGATTATATTAATCAGGGTTTCATTTTTAGAATTTAGTCACTACTTTTTCTTTTTTCTGGGGATGGTACTCCACAAAGCCATTTTAACATCTGGTAGTATTTAGGAATGCTTCCTGTATACCAGTAGAGGGCAGGCCCTCATCACGTACCATTTTCCTTTAAAACAAACAGAAGAAAGAGATTGAAAAAGATGAAAATGGAAAGAGATAAAGACAGGTTTTAAATTTAGAACATTGTATTTATTTAAATAGTATAAATATATTTTTAAAGTGAACTGTTAAGTAATAGGGAAAAGTAAACCTGTCTTAATTAGAAATAAGCCATCACACACAATTGATTTTGTGCCAGCTGATCACATTTCATACCAATCAGTTATGTTTTGAATAAACGACACTGTATGCCTTCCTAAAAATAAGCTTATTAATGGCTACATGGAATATTCAATTTCTCCTGTAAATGTTAGCTAGTCTGTTGTCAAGATAGGTATTCTGGTGATGGAGCCTTCAGCTTTTAAGGTTTGGGGTCTATTTTGTTCCCAGCCTGATGCCTTTGAGAATACTTACAGAACTACTTACAGAAAACTATTTTTATTTCTAACATTTAAATTTTGTTGAGCATCTTAGGATGCTGCAGATATCTGACCAATAAATGTATTTACTGGCAGTGAAAGCATGATACAAATCCTCCCCAACCAGAGCTCACTCTGCATGTCCATAGTGATTTGAATATGTGGAACACGCTGATGCATTCAAATTGCATCTTCACTACAGGGGTTGACTATAAGAACTGCTGGAGTGCAAGCTGAGACCACCAATTTCCTTTCCTTTAGAGAATATCTGTATTGGAAACCAAAATAATGTGTTTCAGAATAATTTCCCCAGCCTGTCCTCTCATTACATATATCATTCCTCCATCTGCTTCAGGCCTTTCAAACTGACCCCATTGCCATGGGAAAAAATGATTAAAGCCCAGGAAACAATTTAGGCTTTCAAGTACTGAATCAAGTTTCCAATAGAATTTTTGATGTCTTCTTCTTTTGTCTGTTTGACAGTCCATCACATCTACAACAACAACTGTCTTTAATATTGTTCTATTATACCATTATTGTTAAAAATAATGTGATGGTGATAAAAATAGTTTTCATTTATGCAGTGATAGCCTTGCATGTATTTCTCATGGAAATTTATTTACTTGAAGAAAACCTTCTATATATTCACTGTTTTCGTTGTTTAGGTGACAAAATACCTCACAAAAGCAACTTAAACAATGAGTGCTTATTTTGGAATATATTTTGAGGCTACAGTCCATCATAGACAGAAATCCATGGCACAAGCGACATGAGGTAGCTGGCTGTATTTCATCCACAGTTGAGAAGTAGAGACAGATGCATTTGCTTCCTCCTTTTTATTTCAATCCAGGACTCTACCTATGAAATGGTGTCACCCACCTAAGACCAGCCCTTCTGTAAACATCCTCATAAACACATCTGGAGTTTATTTCCTTGATGATTCTAAATTCAGTCAGGTTGACAACAAAGATGAATCATCATGTGCCGTATGACTATATAAATGTAACTAAATTTCTGTTTACCAGCCTTTTATTTATGGGTATTAATATTTGGAGTTGTATAAAACAAACTACATAGTTACTGTAGAAGTAGAAAATGCAAGGATGATATAAATAATTACAAGGCATTGAAAGACATTTCATATTTACTATGAAAGTGTTTTTTCTTATCTGGAAGTATTAGTCCCTAAATACACATTTGTGTATTTTTATTTATAGAAAGATCTCACATATAGCCCAAATTGTCCCCAAACTGGTGATCTTTTTGCCTTCACCTACAAAATACTGAGATTAAAAGTGTTTGCTACTACTCCTGATTTCTTTTTATATTTTTTGATGTTTGTTGAGACAATTTAGGTTAAGAAAGTTTTCACATTATTTATGCAACCATTTGTATCATCCATTTGTATTTATATTAACAGTATATTGTTTGCTTGATATGTGGAAAGCTGGGAATAAATTACAAGTAAAACATACCTTCAGCCCTTAGAAGACTTAAAATGTAAAGGTAAAAAATCCATGTGAAAATAAGGAAAACAGAGCACTGACATCATTGTGGGGACCACATGGCTACAGAGTCGACAAGATGAGAATCTTTCCCTTCTACTGGTGTTAGAAGAAGAAATAATTTAAGCTTTCTTAAAGAACATTTGGACTATTCAGAAAACCATTTAAAGATTCACTATGTAAGCTGACAGGAATAAGATAATACATAGAACGACAGGTGAGAATTGCCATAGGTGGTACATAGTGGGGTTTATTTGAAAAATGAAGTAATTCATGTGGATAGTGCAAAAGGCATATCTGCCTGCTAAGGAAACAAAAATAAAATTGCAAAACCATGTGGTCAGAAATGCTGATACTCTTCCAACTCTCACTTTATGAGATATTTGCTTCCCTTGGTTTTTGGAGACACCAACTGTAATTATATTACTATCAGCATCCAATTTACTTCTGTATGTTGCTTTGGTTGTGCTCTCCAGAAAAATCTTTGAATCATGCGTATTTTTATCTTTAATAGGTATGTTTTAAATAACAGATAAATTTTGAATATTAAGACTCATCAAGTAAACTATCAATATTGTAAAACCTCTTACACTCATCTGTTTATGTATGGATAATAATTAATACTATCATAAAGAATCTGCTACATGTATTATAAACCATGAAATATTCTGAATCCTAAATTTAACTTAGCAAACACTTTCCTTCTCATAAATCCTTTAATGAGTAAAAGACAGAAAGATAAGTGAAGGCACAATCTCTGCTCTTGAGAAATTTACAGTAAAAAGAGAACATTAAACGCCAAGAAATGAATGCAGTGAAACAAAATGTGTGTAGCAATGTACAGCCTGGAGGAAGGAAGCAAAAGGAGAGATCATTTTTGCTTGTGAGATTGTAGAAGATATTTATGTGCAATATCATAGAGAAGATAACATGTGCTCTTATGAAAGATGTGAAGGTGTTCATCAAGTTCACAAAGGTGGAAGATAAGCTAATTGTTGATAATAAATGTGTTGTGTACCTGATTGTGAATATCTCCCACCATTAAGTATCATTTTCTGTCATTCTTGTCAGAAATACAGAATTAACAAGCCAATAATTGCTATGCATTAACCAAAAAAATCATACAAGTATATTTTCACTGTATGGTCTATTATTCATTTATGTGTACAAGACATGAACAAGTGAAATACTCAACTCTTTGCTAATGTGTGAATCAGCATTGCAGTATTGAGACAAATTACAGAGAACAGAAACTTAAAGGTTATTTTGGCTCACAGTTTTGGAGGTGTTAGTTCATGCTTGTCTGACTCCATCGCTTAAGAGTTGAGGTGAGGCAGAATGTCATGGTGACAAGAGCATGTGGAAGAAGAGGTGGGTTGTTCAAGGATGTCCACCAGAAAAAACAAAAACCACCAAGAAGATAGGGAGGAGAAGGCATTGGAGACAGGGCATTGATTGTGTTCTTGTTTTAAAGTTGATGTGTGAAAACACCCTGACTAAAATAAATTAGGAGGGGATAGGAGTTATTTGGCTCACAGTTGCAGGTTACAGTCCACAATTCCAAGAAAATCATAGAGATAACCAGTAGCCAAAACCAAGAACAGAGAGAAATGATTGTACCCATGCTGCTTACTTGCTTGTTTCCTAGATTTTTTCACTCTTTTACAGTTTAGAACCTAGAGTAGGCAATGGCACTTCTCATAATGGGGTGGGTCTTCCTGAATCAATTAACAACCAAGACAATCTCCCACAGACATGTCCATAGGCCAACCTGATCTGGACAATTCCTCACTAGGAACTCTCTTGCTAAATAATCCTGAGTTCTATCATGTTGTGAGTTGTATCTAATGAGCACATCTTTCTTTCAGTGATACATTGCTAGTGACACACTGCTTCCAACTAGGTTCTACCTTCCACGTTTCCATCACCACCTGAAAGTCTGTTCAATTTTGAACACATTGAGGAGTAATCCATGGTGAGATTAGAGCACACGAGGTCAAGTCACTTCCCAAAAATTCCATCATCTTGCAGTTTATACCAAAATTAGACCTAAATCATAACTTGTTTGGAATTAAGTATAGTGCCTTAGCATTATAGCAACATGTCCTATACACAAGCAGAAATTATAGTACTGAATTGAAACATAAAGCAAATATCATAGTACAAGCTTTTTATCTAATTGCATATTTATAAGAAAATATGATGGAATAAGTATGACAGGAGGCCATAAACTCCCTTTTCATGGCTTACAAAAGAGCAGAACAGCAGCAGGTGAATTTAGTTATAACATTTATTCACAATTAATAATAGCCTAAAATGGAAACACATTGGATACTCAACACTGGACAAGTGAATAAATAAGCTGTGTTGTCACATGTGATAGAATATTTATATGAGGTAGATAAAAGACTCAGTTCAGAACCAGAAATTACAGTGGTAGTTGCAAAGGAAAGAAGTAGAAATAAGGTATTTAATGAGTGTAAAGTGTCAATTTTGCAAAATGGAAATGATTTGGAGATCTCTACAAAAACAATTTGAATATGCTTAATGCTGCAGAAGTGACACTAAATTTCTTTACTATAAATGTATTTTCTAATTAAAAATAAAAAATATTTAAAATAAAACTTGATTTTAAATGAAAGATTCATGAAATCTGCAGCCTCACTGCAGCAAGGTGTAAAAGCCACTGCTTGCACCATCAGCTCTGCAAACGTCATTCATCCACCCTTCATCTCACTGACCCTTAGATTCTCTCTCTATGTTTCTTAAGAAAAAGACAATCCAAGATATTTAATTATTTAACTATGTATTTTGGCATTAGTATCCCAGAAATGCAATAATTATATGTGATCTTTCATGAATTACAAATTTTACAAATTATGTGTATTTCAGGTTACTGTTATTTGTTATTCATTTTATTAATATTTTTCTTGTTTCTGTGACAAAATACCAGACAGGAAGCAATCTAAAGGAGGAAACTCACTCTGGCTTATAATTTGAAGTCACTTTTCCATCATGGAGGAAAAGACATGGCTTCAGTCAGGGAAGGCGTGGCAACAGGAACAGGAGACCAGCTGATCACTTTGTATCTCCAGTCAGGAAGCAGACACAAGCAGAAAGTGGGCCTGGCCTATAAAGCCTCAAGGCCTGTCATAATGGCTTACTTCATCCAGTAAGCTGCACCTCCTAAAGATTCCATAATCTTCCAAAACAGTGCCACCAGCTGGCAAATGTGTTCAATCACTTGAAGCTGCGAAGGACACCACATTCAAACCATTAGGTACCTCTAGGAAAATTGACTTATTTCTCTATATGAGCTCCATAATGATAAAATTAACACCATTTGAGGTATATGATAAATAACATTTTAACAAACCATATTGCTTTGAACAAATTTAATTCAAATACCACTTGAAATTAGGAAGCTTTACATGTGTGCCAACAATTTAAAATGTAGAATTTTCAGTTAGAAAAGATAAAAACTTCTTAGAAACTACTCATCTAAAAATAAGAAACCATGAAGCAAGTTCACTACCATGGTCTGATCTCAGTTGCTCAGAAGACCAGGTTAGGAGAATTGTGACTCTGAGATCACCCAGGATAGTTTAGCAAGACCCGGCCTAAGATAAATCATGAAACCATACATAATACTAACTTTGACTCATTTGCCATGAGTAAGTCATTAAAACTGAGAAAAATGAGGTAAACAAAAGTATTAAGTAAATACTAGTTAATATTATAGGCTTAAGCATGAGTTAGTTCAAAAAGATTTTAGTCAAGTTAATGAAAGATAAAATAAGATTATATTTGAGGAACATCATTAAACTTTTAATTTTTTTCTTTCTAAATAGCTATGAATTTGAAGAAATATCAGCCCAATTAAAAATACTGGCATTTATTTTGACTACAGATTTAATAAAATGTTCTGCAAAGTATGATATTTTGTAGGGAGTTAGATTAATATAAATTAGATTTAGTAAATTTCTAGGTTTCTGATACAGTCTCTTAATCTGGGGCATGGAAATCAACTTCGCTGTGAACAATTAGCTTATCAGTTTATGGATGAAGTCACGTGAAACTAGGGGAGTCTCTATGGACTGAAAAACAAGGTTGAAGCCAGGTGAGACAAGGAAAGACTTTATGGCCTGGCATTGTTTTCAGCTGTTAAAGGGGCAGAGCCCAAATTAAGCTGAAACAGGTGGAACAAGGAGAGGAGCAATCCTATTTAAGGACAAGTGGATGAGCCCTGGAGAGCTGTGTGCTAGGGGCCCCATGCCAGAGAGCTCCGATGCTAGCGAGTCCTCACACTAGAAAGGAAAATGAGTAGTTTGTATCCTCTGATGGAGAAAGTGCTGGTGGACCAATGGCCAGATCTCCCTAAGGCAGAATGAAGCTGGTGGGCAGAGAAAGCCTCAGCAAGACATCAAAAGGCCAAGGACTAAAACCCTGTGGCTCAGCTTTTTCCTAGAGGGGTTTGACCTGTCCTAACATTGGCCTGAGTGGAACTGTGGCCAGCTTTAAAGACTGAGGCAGAGCAGCAGAGTTGCTGATACAAAGGAAGTAAGTTGACCTACAGATGGCTGAGGTCTCCCAGAGAGAAGAAAGCCTCAAGCCTTATTTAAGGTGAGACTGCCATAGCCAATTTACCCTGACGAATCTACATCTGAGATATTCCAGAAAAAAAGACCGCTAAGTGCATTAAAGGGTCTACCACAGAGACTGTGTTCCTGGTGACTGAGGACCTGCCCCAGAGACTGTATCCTTCTAAAAGGTTAGGAAAATAGTTGTAATAGTTACCAATAGGTTTAGTGGTTAGGTCTTAGGGGTTGTAGGCATTCATAGGGGTTGTAGGAATTTATAGGAATAGTAATTAAGTAAGTGTATTTGTTATAAGTGAATATAGTTATTAATAAATAAGTTTTTAATAATTAAAATATACGGTTTCAATATTTTTACTTCAAAATTGTTTTATATTTTGAGATGATAATCCTGACAAACCCACATTATCCTGTGTCCATTCATGCTGTTTCAAAAATTTGAACATATCAAAAATCTTGGAAACTTGTGTTGGATATCTGTTGTATCCCGGTTTCGTTTGAAGGATAGATTTTTTTTTCCCAATCCAGCTGTGAACCTTTTTTTTTTAATGTAACCATTAAAATAAACTTGTTTATGTCCTATTCTTTCGAAGTTCTGCTCTAGCAATATATATCTTTTGTCTTTTTACAATACAGTTATGTTTGCTTGTTTGTTTCTTTCTTTAGGACAAATGATCAAGTCATAGATACAACACTCCTTGATTTCACCAATCTCATGGTGTGCTGATCAACTTGGCACAAACTGGAGTCACTTGTGAAGAGTGAACCCCTATTGAAGAATTGCCTCTATCAGAATGACTTGTGGGCATGACTGTGGGCATTCTTATTCAAAAATAAATAAATGAGTCATTCTGTTTAGTATTGGAAATTTGTATATGTAAAGAATTTGCTATATTCTTCCAATTATAATGTCAATATCAATATTTAAGCAAAACCTTGACTATACATTAAATAAAACCAATATTAATAAAAATTGTGGGAAATTATTTTTCTTCTATTACTCTCCTGGGAATCCCATAACTTTCTTTGAAATCCTGAGTCCAAAATGATACAATTCAACTAAGATCATTTGAGCAAGTTGGTTTGTGTCCCTCATTTTGCACAGTAATGGTTGTAAATCTACCTGAGGGCATATATGTGTGAAGAAGGCAGTGCCAGAGTTTTCACTTACTTCTGGTTTTTATTCTTTTACTTCCTTCCTTAGTGAACAAGAATCAGTGATTAAAAAATGGTGAAACTTTTAATTTAATTGTACCTTTCTGGTATATCAGTGACACATACTTGGAAATCAAAACATGTTGCTTAATTGTGGCATCTATGAAACCAATGAAAATTAGGAGATATTCTTGTTGAGCAGTTTTATAATGAACAAGTAACTCTTTTAAAATATATGGCTTTTTTAGTTTTTGAAATTATTTTTATCACCCCTTCCCCTTTCTTTCTCCAACCCCTCCCATGTGCCTGTCTCAAATTTATGACCTCTTTTATTTAATTGTTCCACATATATGCATATGTAGCAACAAACACCTAATATGTTACTTGTATGACTTCAGAACTTACCCTCTAATATTGGCTAACCAGTTTGGAGGCCTCTTGGGGGAAATCAGTTTTTCTCACTCTCAGAATTCCTCAGGTACCCACAGGTTTTTTGTCTAGGGTTGAGACCCCCATGAGATTTTTTCTTCCCATGTTAGCATATACACTAGTGTCTTCATTGTTCAGCCCTTGTTCAGGCAACCATGTTAATCAGACATCATGGGTATAGCTTCTCTGGTATTTCTATAAGTCACACTCTAACAGTAACTTTCTCTTTTCCCCTTGCTGTTACAATCTTTCTGCCCTCACTTCCACAATAATCTCTAAACCATAGGTGCAGAAATTGTACTCTAGGTGTATGATTCTCTTAAGCTGACTTCCTCTAGTAGGCTGATCATTTTCTCATGTTTGGAATATGCCTATAAAGTCACAGCAATATTCCAGTTAATAAGTCCAGTTACCTTCTTAATTGTTTCATAAAAAAATACTTCCTCATCTTGGTAGACCATTTGACCCCAATGATAAAAGAATACCATCTGATTGTCTTAAAGACCATTCTCTAAAAATGGATCTCCTAGAACCTTTGTTGGATGGAAGGAACAAGCTGTATCTGTGCTTAAGAAGGATACGACATTTAACTAGGATACCTGTATTTCTGTTCCCTACTTACAACCTGTGTTCTCTAATAAGTGTGAGAAGTTCTGGTTTGGTTGGAAGACTGCAGTTCTTTTAGTAAAGTCTCCTTAATGCTCCCTAGAATTTTTGTGATGACACATGGAAGCAGTTAAACAGGAAAAGCCAAATATGACCAATGACATATATATAAAATTAAAGGGTTGTCTGATTGAACTTTACTCAAGGTATTCTTTTCACTTTTGCCAATATTTTCACAAGAACACTGCATTGCTTCAGGAATGAAGTGTTCTTTAGTGGAATATGTATAATTTTAGAATTATCTTGACAACTTTCAATGAAAGAAACAGCTCTCACCTCAAAGGAATAAAAGAAATGGCTTAATTCAGAACCAAATATTACTAACCCACAGTAACGGAACACAGATTTACGTCTCTCCAAATATCATGCTCCAATGAGGTAGCATTTTCACGAACTTTTTATTGTAGCAGAACAAAGAAAGTCATAAATCATAGTTTCATTGACATTGATGGGTATATCACTTAGGTGGGCAATATCAAAGTGAGGAGAAATGTGTATTCTTATCCCTTTCCTTGGTGGACATTAGGCTTTTGTTAAGTTAATATGTTCTAAATAATTTTTATCTGTTAGTCGCAGCATATTATAGGAGTGAGCAAAAAATGGCTAGGGAATCAAAGACAGTCCAAGATAAATTTAATGAAGCTCTGGACTGGCAATATCACTACTCTTCCACAGTCACTGAAATTTTAATCAGTCAATCAGTCTTTGCACACACACCGTCGTCCCAGGAATTCCCATGCATACTTTCTTGCTTTCTCTGCTTATACTTGCTGATAACACATCTATGGCTGAAAACACAGATGTTTTATCAAAAAATTCTTGCTTTTGTTTTTAAGATTATAATTACATCATTTCCCCCTTCCTACCCTGTAATTCCCAACAAACCCTCCCATAGACTGATACTTCTTTCTTTGAAATTCATGGTCTTTTAAAAATTATTATTTTATGCATATATATTAAGCCGTTCTCTTGGCAAGAAAAACCCCTTGCTTCAACTGTAGACAGACTTCTGTCCAAAAAGGACAAAACTTGGAAGCAGGTAAGTCGACAGCCTAGCTCTGCCAAGACAGGGTAGGTAAGTCCTTCATAATTCCTGCTCTACAACCAATGTCTGTCAGAGAAATGGGGCCAAATGGCTGAAGATTGATGCTGTAATGTATGGAGAGAAAATGGGAACTGTCCAGGCAGCCACTGGTATGTCATTTTTTAGTTTTGGAAGCTGCAGGCCCTGCACTTCCTATATAATCAGATATATTTATCCCTCTCAGGTCTCTGAGGTGGTTGAAGAATAGATAGCTAGAGTCTCATAGTTAAATTTTGAGTTGTTTAGGAATCAAGAGGGTGTTCTGGATCTAAGAAGATACTTTTAAAATTATGAGGCAAGTTAGTATGAAAGCTGAGTTAGATATAGAACTTTAAACTCATGGAGATGGTTAGACAGTAGAATGTTAAAGTCAGGTGCCAAATACATATGGACTGGACATTGGGAATGTATGCTAAGCCATATAACTCTTATAATCGTGGCCTATTTATTTCTGTTGTTTTGTATTGTATTTATAGTTATAAGAAAAAGAACCATTATTTGGACTGAAAGGGAGAGCTTTTGGGGGAAAAAATAAATACCTTAAACTAAAAAAAAAAAAAAAGAAGGGAAGAGGATGGGGGGGCTGAGGGGGAGGAGGGTGGAAGGGTAGGACTGGAGGGGGGAGTAGGGAGGGGATTGTGATTGAGATGTAACTTGAAGAAATACAAAATAAACTATTAAAAAAATTATTATTTTATGCATATATATATGTATGTAGATACACACACATATTTTTAAATATACCCTCAGTTTGTACAACACCTAAAAATTGCATGCACAAAGAAATACAGGTAATAATATTTATAGCAGAATTGACTATGATAGTTTAAATCTTGAAATAATAAAAGTACCTATCACTAATAGAATAAATAAATAATCTTTGGGCTCTTCATATAATAGGTAAGATTGTAAGAACCAAAGATCAGTGACCGTGTTGTGAGACTGTGTCTTATTGTAGAGTCAGAGTCTACATCCATAAAATCTTACTAGTATGGATGCACAAAAATGAACTGAAGAAGAACAACAGCAATAAACATGCCAAACTGAATGGGGAAAATGTCATGAGGCTTCAAACCTACACAGAGAACTACAGGCAATGAAGGAATGGTGAGAGCAATGGAATAGTCTTCCTCAGAGACGAACATACTAATTGTTATCCAATACCAAATAATTAACCTCCAAAACATACAAGTAATATTACATAAACTAAACAAGTTATATTTAGGTAATATATAATATATATTCATATATACATGGATACACATATTCATGTAGCAATTAATTGGTTGCTTCCCTCCTTTGGAAGCTTGCATGGTGCCTTCTGGATGAAAGTTAGTGTTCAAGAAAGAGGTATTTGATTTAATCTCACCTCAGGGGTCTTTGGAAACTATGACCGTGGTGACCAATGTCTCCAGTAGTAGGGACTTAGCTTCTTTATCAGCAGTCCAACCAAGGGCAGTGGCAATAATATTAGGAGAAGCTCTTGGGCAACCTTGACCAACAACCCAAAAGAGAACTTCTCATGCCTGGTACTGGTGTTTTTGTTAAGTGGTGGTCTTTGGATGTTGGAAGGGGCATAGTCAGCCCAAATGAAAAAAAAAAATCTTTGTCTTTGTTAGGGTTTCAAATACTATGAAAAAAAAAAACCTTTGCAACTCTTAGAAAGGAAAATGTCAATGTCATGGTGGCAAGCATGACAGTATGCAGGCAGACATGGTATTGGAGAGGTAGCTGAGAGTTCTTCATCTGGACCTGCAGACAGTAGGAAGGGACTGTGACACACTGTATCCAAGAAAGCCATATCTACTCCAATAAGACCATACCTCTCAATAATGTAACTCCCTATGAGCCTCTTTTTGGAGGCCTTTTTATTTCAAACCACTACATTAATTTAATCTATACATGTATATTTATACACAGTTTCATGTGTATTATATGTTTTTTTTGTAGTTAATAATATGATACCTTATGAGTTTTTCAGACATCTTTACTGTACTATACCATCTGGCCTCCACTTCCAAGGTTAGAGCTCTCTCCCTATTTCTCATTTCTTTATTAGATTACCTGTACCCTGGTATTCTCTTCTCTGTTGTCCCCTAACTCCATTTCTTAGGGTTTCTGTTGTTGTGATGAAACATCACAACCAAAGCAACTTTGGGAGGTAAGAGCTTATTTCAGCTTACACTTCCAGGGAACAGTCCTTCACTGAGGGAAGTCAGGGCAGGAATTCAAACAGAGCAGGAATCTGGAGGCAGGAGTTGATGCAGAAACAATGGAGAAGTGCTGTTTTCTGGCTTGTTCCCTGTTTGATTGAAAATGGCCCTCAAAGGTTCATAGAGACTGACACTATCGGGAGGTGTGGCCTTGTTGGAGAGGCTGTGGTCTTGTTGGAGGAGGTGTGTCACTGGGGGTGGTCTTTGAGGTTTCGGAAGCTCAAGCAAGACCCAGTGTCTCAGTCACATCTTGCTGCCTGCTGATGTAGATATAGACGTTTCAGCTACCTCTCCAGCACCATGTCTGCCGACCTGCCACCATGCATCTGGCCACAACAATGGACTAAACCTCTGAACTGTAAGCCAACCCCAGTTAAATGTTTTCCTTTATAACAGTTGCTTTGGTCATGGTATTTCATCACAGCAGAAGAACTCCAACTAAGACATTCCCCATGGCTTGCTCAGCTTTTCTTATGGAACCCAGGACTACCAGTCCCAGAGTGGCCCCACACACAATTCTCCCTCATGAATCCCTTATTAAGAAAGTGGCCAGGCCAGACATGGTGCACACCTTTAACCCCAGCACTTGGGAGGCAGAAGCAGGTGTATTTCTGGGAGTTCAAGGCTAGCCTGGTCTACAAAGTGAGTCCAGAACAGCCAGGGCTCTGTTAAACAGAGAAACCTTATCTCAAAAAACCAAAAAAAAAAAAAAAAAAAAAAGACCTACTGCTTGCCTTACTGCCCCATCCTATGGAGATCTTTCCTCAGGTCATGTTTCCTCCTCTCTGATGACTCTAATTATGTCAAGTTGACTTAAAACTAGCCACCACTCCACACTAACCTGGAAATGGCTTCCTTTTATTTACCAGGTTTCTGCAATCATTTGAAAATTTATACTCATATATGAAGACTAGGAGCTTGAAGCCTCTAATTTGAAAGAACATGTGATCATTGACTTTCTGGGCCTGGGTTAACTCACTGAATATGTTCTTTTCTAGTTCCATCCACTTACCTCCAAAACGCACGATTTCATTTTTTTTTAACAGCTGAGTAGTAATTTATAGTGTGCAATACCATGATCTCATATTAATTTATTGATTGAAGGACATTTAAATGTTTCTACTTTCTTGCTATTATGAATAAAGCATCAGTAAACACATGGCTGAGCAAGTATCTGTGGAGTAGGATATTGAGTCCATTGGTAAGTTTTATAAGGAGTGGTATTGCTGGGTCATATGGTAGATTTTTTTTTTAGCTTTTTGAGAATTCTCTACATTAATATATATAGTGGCTGCACTGATTTTCCATTACACCAACAGTGAATGAGAGCTCCTTTTCTCCACAACCCTTCCAGCAGTTGAAGTGGGTTGTTTTGTTGATATTTTCCATTCTGACTTGTATAAGATGAAATCTTAAAGTTGTGTTGATTTACATTTCCCTAATTGCTAGGAAAGAGGTACACTTTCTGAGATATTTCTCAGACACTGTTTTCTTCTTTTGAAGACTCACTGTTCAGGTTCCAGGCCCATGCTTTTAATGGATCATTTGTTTTTATGATTCCTTATACTTTCATCTCTTTGTATATTTTTGATATTAATCTTCTGTGAGATTTATATTATATTATATTATTATATTCTCTACTATTCTGTATGCTTCCTGTTCACTTTATTGATTGTATCTTTAGCTTTATAGAGGCTTTTTCATTTAATAAATTCCCACTTGTCAATTGTTCCCTTAATTCATGGGCAAATGGAGTCCTACCCATAAAGTCCTTTCCTACACATCCACTATGTAGGGTACTTCCTATATTTTCTCCTATTAGTTTTACTATTTGAGGTTTCACATTTAGGCCTTTGATTCATTGTGAGTTAGTTTCTGTATAAAGTGGTAGATAAGTATATAATTTCATTCTTTTGTATGTTGGCATCCAGTTTGGCTAGCACTGTTTAATGATGATATTTTCTTTTTTCCAGATTATATTTTCAGCATCTTTGGCAAATATTAAGTGAGTGAAGTTACATGTACTTATGTTTGGGTCTTCAATTTTGTTTTGTCTATATATCCATTTTTGTACTGGCACCATATTTTTTATTAATAATCTTATAATATATCTTGAGATCTGGAAGATAATCCCTTCAAAACTGTTCTTTTTGTTCAGTATTGTTTTGGCAACCTGAAGTCTCTCATGGTTCCATATGAATTTTAGGTTAGTGTTTTTCTAAATCTATGAAGAATGAGATGGGGATTTTGAGGGAATGCATTGAGTCTGTAAATAGATTTTGGTAAAAGGGTCATTTTCATATATTAATTCTACCAATTCATGAGCATGGGCTGTCCTTCCATTATCTCTTATCTATTTCTTCAGAGGTTTAAAGTTTCCATTGTAGAGATTCTTCACCTTTTTTGGTTAGCTTTATCCCTAGATACTATAATTTCTTTGAAACCTTTGTGAATGGACATACGTAGGGGTTAGATAAATTAGATTTAGAAAATATATAGGAGTTTCTGATACTGTCTCTTAATTTGGGGCCTGAAGAGCATTATCAGCATGAAGTCAGGAAAAACAGGAAAGACTTAATAGACTGAAAAACAAGGTTGAAGTCAAGAAAAACAGGAAAGACTCAATAGACTTGAAGAAACAAAGTATCTGGC
>CAJQZJ010028244.1:9885-20835 GCA_907164525.1 Lophiomys imhausi | reverse complement strand
GGGAAGGTATACTGGGCCATTTAACTCTCATAAATGTGGCATATTTAAAAAAAAAAAAAGAAAAAAAAAAGAAAATGCTGTCCTTACTTTTCCCTAGTGGTGCTGCCTTGTAGGCCCCCAGTTGTATGAGGAGGCTCTCGGCCCAGATATGACTGCTGAACTGGGGCATAGGGACACTCTACTCCAGAGGAGTGGTATGGAAGGGTTAGGGAGTAGAGGGTGGGAGAGCGGGACTGGGAGGGGTGGAAAGAGGACACTATGATGGAGATGTAACCTGAGGCAATGAATAAATAAATTAAAAAAAATAAGGTGAAAATAAAATGCTGTCCTTTTTCCATTGTACGGTTTTGCTTTTTTGTCAAAAATTAAGTGACTATAGGTGTGTGGGTTCTTTTCTCGGTCTTCAATTTGATTCCATTGATCAAGTGGTCTGTTTGTATAGCAGTAACATGCTCTTTTTATTATTGTTGCTCTGTAGTACAGCTTGAAATCTGGGATGGTGATACCTCCAGATTTTTTTTTTTTATTGTACAGGATTGATTTAGCTATACTGGGTTTTTTTGTTGTTGTTGTTATTCCATATGAAGCTGAGAATTGTTCTTTCAAGATTTGTAAAGAATTGTGTTGGTATTTTGATAGGAATTACATTGAATCTTTACATTGCTTTTGGTAGGATGGGCATTTTTATTATGTTGATCCTACCTATCTATGAGTATGGGAGATTTTTCCATCTTCTGATGTCCTCTTCATTTCTTTCTTTAAGAACTTGAAGTTCTGGTGATTCAGGTCTTTCACTTGCTTGGTTAGAGTTACCCCCCAGGGTGTTTTTTATTATTTGTAGCTATTGTGAAGGGTGTTGTTTCCCTAGTTTCTTTCTCAGCCCATACCTTTTGTTTAAAGAAGGACTTCTGAATTTTTGAATTAATTTTGTATCCAGCCACCTTGCTGAAGGTGTTTATTTTCAGTTGTAGTATTTCTCTGGTGGAATTTTTGGGGTCACTTATATATATACTATCATATCATCTACAAATAGGGATAATTTGAATTCTTCATTTCCAATTTGTATCCCCCATATCTCCTTTAGTTGTCATATTGCTTTAGCTAGAACTTCAAGAACTATGTTTAAGAGATATGGGGAGAATGGGCATCTTTGCCTTGTCCCTGATTTTAGAGGAAATGCTTTAAGTTTCTCTCCATTTAATTTGATGCTAGCTACTGGCTTGCTGTATATTGCCTTTATTATTTCTAGGTATAGTCCTTGTATGCCAGCTCTCTCCAGGACTTTTAGCATGAAGGGGTATTGAATTTTGTCAAATGCTTTTTGAGCATCTAGCGAGATGATCATGTCAGTTTTTTTTTTCTTTCAGCTTGTTTCTATGGTGAATTACATTGATGGATTTTCACATGTTGAACCACCCCTGCATTCTTGGGATGAAGCCTACTTGATCACAGTATATGATACTTTTGATGTGTTCTTGAATTTGGTGTGCAAGTATTTTATTAAGTATTTTTGCATTTATGTTCATGAGGGAAATTGGTCTTAAGTTCTCTTTCTTTGTTGGGTTTCCATGTGGTTTAGGTATCAGGGTGACTATGGCCTCATAGAATGAGTTTGGCAGTGTTCCTTCTGTTTCTATTTTATAGAAGAGTTTGAAGAGTGATGGTATTAATTCTTCTTTGAAGGTCTGGTAGAATTCTGTACTGAAACCATCTGGCCCTGGGCTTTTTTTGGTTGGGAGACTTTTAATGACTACTTTTATTTCCTTAGGGATTATAGGACTGTTTAATTTGTTAACCTTATCTTGATTTAACATTGGTAGGTGGAATCTATCAAGGAAATTGTCCATTTAGGTTGTTTTCAAATTTTGTGGAGTACAGATTTTTGAAGTAAGACGTAAAGATTCTTTGGATTTCTTTGATGTCTCTTGTTATTTCTCACTTTTCATTTCTTATTTTGTTGATTTGGGTATTTCCCGCTGCTAATTCTTTTTTACTTGAGTTATTATTCCTACATATTTAATATAAAAACATCAACTCACTCAATTTCTCATATAATATTGGTATTTCAGATCATATAACTAAAAACTTTACTTAATCTTCAACTTGGTGATATATTAAATTAGTTCACTCATGCTTTGAATGTTCCCCCCTGTATACACACCATGTGACTGCACTGAACTATATTTTTTAAATGTCTGCTAATAAGAGACAAGCTCTTTGTTCTCACAGAGTTTCAAACTTTTTTGTAGAGATAGACAAAGTGAGGTAAGTAGGTCAGTTCATGTATGAATTAGAAGAGTAGATATTGTTTGAATATTTAATGAAAACAAGCATGTAATTCTTCTAAGTGTCTGTTAAATGTGATAAGCTCATCAATTATTGGGCAATAGGTGAATGAACAAACAATTTATCTTTCACTCCCTTAAGAAGACACTCTAGCTTATTTAAGCCTTTCATTTGAGTCAAATATAAGTTTCCAGTTATGGTAGCATTGTTATTTTATATATACATAGGTATAATTAAGATAACATCATACACTTTTAAAGAGAAAAGTTTAGGTTTTATGATTTATAATTCATGACAATTATTACTGTCCTAAAGATCACACATACCATATCACATAGTTTAGAATTAACCTTAATTCTCTAACCTTATTTCTCTGTTCATTTAATGATTTTTTTCTTAAATATTCTTTTCTTAAAGATGATACCAATCTCTAGTCATTGCTTATTTATTAATCAAAAAGCTATAAAAATTTGTAGCTGATGTATTTCTTTGTTCATAGAGAAATTTCATCCTGTATAGGACAACAAATTTCACCTTATGAGAATCAATAAGTGGGCGGTGATCACACATGCCTTTAATTCTAGCATCCTAGTCCCTCCACTAGGGTCAAGTCTACTGTGTTGCCCAGGTGAGGTGCAGGGTCCTGCTCTCGAGTCCTGCAGCCAAAGAGGGGCAGGGCCAGCCCTCCAGCTCTCTTGACCCTGGGTTACTATTCTTTTTCTTAGTGACTGTTTTTAATCATGTAACAAGATAATGTATTCACACAGACAACTCAGACAGCAGCATTGTAGAGTCTTTAGGTGGTGGGGAATAGAAGATTGTAGGATTTTAACTCCAGTCAAGTGTTAGAGTGTGACATAGTGTTACAGCCACTGAAGAGCACTGAAGCTATCAGCAAGGCTACTAGGGAGAAGTCATTTGAGAAATTTGGTCCTACACAGCAGAGAGGACTTCATATGGAATAACCAAACCAAACCAAACCAAAACTCAAAACTCAAAAAACAAAAACAAACTCAGAATGGCTAAATCAATCCTGTACAATTAAATAACATCTAGGGGTATCACCATCCCTGATTTCAAGCTTTGCTACAGAGCAATTATAATAATAATAAAAAAAAGCAGAGTGCTAGTATATAAACAGACCAGTTGATCAATGGAATTGAATTGCAGACCCAGAAATAAACTCATATACCTATGGACACTTAATTTTTGACAAAGAAGCCAAAACTATACAGTGGAAAAAGGAGAGCATCTTCAACAAATGATGTTCCTCTAACTGCATGTCAACATGTAAAAGAATACAAATTGACCCATACTTATCACCTTGATAAGTGGTTTTAGTCCTGGCTGGTATTAAATGTAATTATTGGATGAAAGAAATTTGTAGACAATTTTCTTAAATATTAGATTTTCTCCAGTGAAATTTAAAATTAGTATTTTTAGCATTGGGTATATTCTTTCTTAGGTAACTGTTTCCTGAGTGCCAGCAATAATTTTGGTGTGTTACTGTCTTAAGCACAAGTCATTCAGAAAATTTCCAGGTTGTAGGGGAATATATATATATGATTTTGGAATGAATTCCTATGAGTTACAGTGAACAATGAAACTTACCCAATATGCTCATTCCCTAGTTGAATGATAAGTCCTATTCTCTCAGACGAGTAGCAAATTTAATCTATTTGTGAAGTTTATAGTAAACTAGAAAAAATAAAATATTTTAAAATTAATCACAACCTATTATAATATTATTTTCCTCAGCTTTCACAGTGATCTCAAAGTATGTTACAGAAGGTTAAATTAAAGGTGATACATTTGTGTGATGTTAATATTTGTAATTTCAGTCATAGTTTACACAATTCCTTTAATTGTGGTGATAGCTAGAATAGTAGCATGAAATATCCATACATGATCATGTAAGAAGAATGAAAAAAAAGGACAAATTCAAAGGATAATATATTTGCCCTTGTTAAAGGGATTGTTGAAAATATGATGAAAACATGGAGAAAGTGATGCTGAAAATACATTTTAGCAGCTAGGCATGGTGGCACATTCCTTTAATCCCAGCACTAAGGAGGCAGAGGCAGGTGGATCTCTGTGAGTTCAAGGCCAGCCTGGTCTACAAAGTGAATTCCAGGACAGCCAGGGCTGTTGGACAGAGACACCCTGTCTCAAAAACAAAACAAAACCAAAAAAAAAAAAGAAAACAAAAAAACCCCAAAACAAAAACAAAACAACAACAAAAAAGAAAGAAAATACATTTTAAAGAAATGAGTAAGATCATAAGCATGAGGCTTATGACGTAGCTCAACTAAAACAGGCTGGAGGACAAATAAAGGGTGGAGTGAGAGAGACATCATTGGGAGGTCAATTTGAAAGTGGATAATAACTGAACACTAAATGGGTTATCAGTCACAGACAGCAAGTTAAGGAGAGTAAGTGCTGCAGCACTTAGTCTAAGAGATGAGGGTAAACATGGGAACTTCACGGATGTAGTAGATTGGGGATTCTGAAGGCAAGCATACAGTCTAAGTCACCTACTAGTAGTACATTGAAGGGAAAAAAATGACCTGACTAAGTAGAAGCAGCAGCACCATAGAGATGAGCAGAAGCTGATGGGCCAGGGTTAGTGCTGAGTTGCTCTTCCAGTAGTTGACTACTTGGAATGGTAACCATGGGCTTGCAACATGTGTTACTATTGTGAACATTGCCATTGATGTATAACACTATGTAAACACACACATGCCCCCCTCTTACATTCTTGTAACAGCTATTTTAATAATGACTGAGATTAAAACCTTGAGTATATTTAGCTCCAGTATCTAAAGAAAATGGAACAGTCATATATTAATAATTCAAAAACTGTAGTAGACTCAAGAGATAAATGAAGTTGGGTGTGCTAGGTAGGTGTTACCTGATCCAATTTTAGAATATCCATATAAATAAACTTTATTATTTCCTGGTGTATGAAATAAAGCTAGACTTGCCTGATATCTTTTTTTTGGGTTTCATTTTCTTTCTTTTTTTATTTTTTTTAATAATTTATTTTTTATTTCTTCAAGTTACATCTCAGTCACAATCCCCTCCCTACTCCCCCCTCCAGTCCCACCCTTCCACCCTCCTCCCCTCAACCCCCCATCCTCTTCCCTTCTTTTTTTTTTTTTAGTTTAAGGTATTTCTTTTTCCCCCCAACAGCTCTCCCTTTCAGTCCAAAAAATGGTTCTTTTTCTTATAACTATAAATACAATACAAAACAACAGAAATAGGCCACAATTATAAGAGTTATGTGGCTTAGCATACATTCCCAATGTCCAGTTCATATGTATTTGGTACCTGACTTTAACATTCTACTATCTAACCATCTCCATGAGTTTAAAGTTCTAAATCTAACTCAGCTTTCATGCTAACTTGCCTCACAATTTTAAAAATATCTTCTAAGTTATACTTAATGAAAACATGATTTGCAATCCAATGCTCCAGATTATCTTCAAATACATGTGATGTATTGTTTTCTGTTGCTCACTTCTCTTTATACTCTGGGAGTTCATTCCTTCAACTGTATAAGTTAGTTAGTTTTTAACAAAGCAGAATCAAAAGCTGTGGAAGAGGTGATCATTTATCTTACAAGAAAGCATATAAGAACACAAATTCTATTTTAATGTGTATTAAAATTAGGTTTTCTTTTTACTCTTTTTAGCTTTTTTGTAAATTATATCTCCTTTTACACTTTATAGAATAAACAAGTTTGATAAATTAGAAAAATAAAGTGAAAAACAAGGAGAAAGTGTTAATGTTTTCATTTATAGCATATGTTGGTGGCTTTTAGTTTTCAGAACATTTACTTATTAATTCAGGACACAAACCAGGCATTGTCTAGCACCCAAAGCCCTTAAGCATTTGGACTTGTCCTTTATAAATATCATAAGTCTGCTCATATTCCCTCTCCAGCAAGAGGCCACTGACAAAAGTTCATTGTATTTCATATTCAGGGCCTTTGGTTATATTCCCACCTAAACTTGCTTTTTGTGCTTACTGTGCAGTGTATGCATCCTCTTATCTGCAATATTTTCCCCTGTAGTCATTCCTGCTCAGTTTTGTTCACTCCATCCAGGAGAAAGACAACAGCTCTTTCTCATAGCTAACTTCTTTATAACCATGTGCCTACTGTGACACTCCTTATTCTGTATAATTATGTTTTGTTTGTATTTGCATTTTTTCTTGAGGCTGTTACCTGAGAACTTTAAGTTATATTGTTCCAATCGACGTTCTTCAATATTTCTTTCCTGTCTTGAGGACACATTTCTAAGATGGTATGAAACAAGTCCTCTGTAAGGTCCACATGTTACTTTGCTTTGAATTCATCTCACATCAATCTCTATGTACTCATGCTCTTTCACTCTTTCCCCTGTTTTTCTCATGAATCTCTACTGTAACTACATTTAATTTTAATTTCTGAGACAATCACACTAGCTTTTGCTTTTTACTTTTAAAAACATTATCTCATGATTTCATTAAGTCTTCATAACAATATTGGCTTAGAGAATAGTGTCATTTAGCCCTTATTCTTCTTATCACCTTCCATTCAAAAATGCTTATAACTCTTAACACAGCAAGTCTTACTCCACAGTTGTGTTCAACATCTTCAACCATATTTTATTTTTGTTTTTTGATACAAGGATTCTCTGTGTAATAGCCCTGGCTGTCCTGGATTCGCTTTGTAGACCAGGCTGGCCTTGAACTCACAGAAAATCCACATGCCTTTGCCTCCCAAATGCTGGGATTAAAGCTGTGCAGCACCATCCCTGGCTTCATGCATAATCTTTATAGTTTCAGGGCTTTTTTTTTTTTTTAAACAAAAAACAGTTTTAGTCCGTTCACTGTTGCTACTCTGCTTCCCTTGTACACACAGAGAATCCTTATTCTTTTTGTATTATGTCACTTTGAGAGGTTGAGGGTTGTCGTATTTCTTGCTGAAAGTCTGATGAGTTTTAGGAATGTTCACTCAGGATAGTAATGTTCATGCAGGCTGCAAGCACTATTGTAATGTGCTTTGCTTCTTAAAAAAAAACATATATGACTTCCTTCCTACTATGTTCTTAGTGCTTGGAAAATCTTGTCTTTTGGTTTTCAGTGGTCAATATCCTTTTCCTTGAATTCTTTTTGAATGACCATGTGATTGTTAAGATACTTCCTTGGTGAACATACAGCATATGTCCTTACTTATAATCTTTCCATCCTGGAGTCTATTTATCTTCATTCTGATGCCAGGTTCCTTGATGGTGGAAGTAGATTGTATTGATGTGGGTTTATGTTTTCTCTACTTTATTTAGAGTAGTCCACACAACGAGTTGAACAAAATAAAAATTTTACATTTCTACGGTAGTCCACTGAGATCTGTGTACCATCAAGAAGGTTTGCTCTGATATATGTGTAAGAAAATACCAGAGTGTCTTCCATATTGGTTATTCTTTTATATATTATGAAGAACAATGATGGAAGTCTTTGTTCCTGTACAACTTTGCCAATATTTTTATGCTATTAATATTTTAGAATTTTGTGATTCTAGTAAGCATTCAATGGGTCTTGTCATTGTAATTTGCATTTCCTTGATGATATATTATGTCATTCTCCAGAGATGAGTCAATGGATAGATCTACAAATTATTATTTAAAAATTGACTGCTATGAATAAAGAGGCTTAACCTCATTGTATGCAGTCTACAAGCTGGAGAACTGGAGTAGCCAGTCTTATAGTTCATTTTAACTCTGCAGCCCAAGGTCTCCAGTGTGCAAACCTGGAACAAGTTGACCGTCTTTTTTTTTTTTTTTTTTTTCCTATGGATAGAAGTTTTCCTCTGCTTTCTTTTTGTTCTACTAAGTCTCTCCTCAAGCATCTGGATTCTGTCTCACACTAAAAAGGGTGGATATTTTTTACTCAAGCCACTGAATAAAATGATAATCTCTTCAGAAACATCTTCACAAGTTCACACAGAAATGATATCAGCCAGGTTGGATATTTTTTCACCCTAAGTACAGTCAAATTGACACATTTTTAACCATTGTTTGACTGGGAATGTCTTCTTCATGTTCTTCAATCCATGTATTTCCTTCAATGAGGAATCTGTTGAAGTCTTGGACTACAAATATGGATGTTCACATGATAAATATAGAATTTATAAACTTCAGGAAAATATAACTCAAAATTAGTCACAAACCTAAGTACAAAATGTAAAACGAGAAAATTCCTAGAATACAACAGAACAACAACTCTGGATGATCATAGGTTGACAGTGACATTTTACACATGACACCAAAAGCAGAATTATGAAGAAAGAATTTATAAGCTAAGATTTACTAAAATTACATGATGAGACACAGAGAAACATCTACAGAAGACATTCTTGAGAAAGGACTATTGTTCAAAATAGAAAAAGAAAAACCTCTTAAAATTCAAAAATAAAAAATTAACTGAAAATGTTCAAGACTTCAACAAATACACCACTGAAGAAGATAAATAGGTTATAGAAGAACACATGTGAAAAAGACATTCCAAGTTGTGTGATGTTTACACATATAGTTCAAATGAAATTATCCCATTTGGACTGACAATCTTCTTACCAAGAGCCATCACTAAAAAACCCCTACCAACACAAGGAATGAGAAACCATCTTTCAAGCTGTTGGTCAGGAGAGTACAAAAGACTCTGCCACCAAAACAGAAACTCGTATTTTTCTTGGTTGCTGCCAAGAGTCTGAAGGTAAGTCTTAATTGCTGAAGACACTATACACTGTGGACACAAGACCCAGAAGACCTGAATTATATTGTATCTGTAATCTTCCTCCCTGATCATTAGCTTTAAGAGTACCAGAAGGACCGAAGCTTCCAAAGCAACAGTTCTAACCAACTATGATGCCTATGAAACACACAGCCAGCATGGCAGAACAAAACCCTAAGTACACAACAGTCATATTCCTACCTTGGTGGCAACCAATAGCTCTCTAAATAAGAAGCAACTGAACAAGAGGGCAGTACTGGAAACCTAGTTATCTATCTAGGGCTGGTGGAGCCATGAAACCTACTACTGGCATTTGACTACTAAATTTCATTTGCATAATTCTTAACTGTTTTTTAAAATTGTATCTGTCTACCTACAAATAAATGTAGTTCTCACTCTTCATCAAAATCAATGAATCTAACAAACAAACAAACAACCCCCCCCCAAAAAAAACCCCTGTTCTCTTTGGAACAGAAAGAGGTCATTACATGAAAATTATAACCAATAAGAATACAGAAAACAAGTTATTTTGTGGTGTCCAGAGTCAGTTGACATAACTGTAACATAATTCTTTTAAGTCAGCTTTTTTCTTTCCTCAGCAGAGACTACCTGTTATGTAGTGAGACATAGAAGAAGAGGAAGTACTTAGCTAGTGCCAAGTGGATTTAGAGATATTGAGAAATCTATTTAACTTTGAGAAACTTGTTCAGAAGTTAAAAATTCTTGATAACAATTTGTAGGGATAGTAACCATAGTCACTATAGTCATTTAAATTAAATCTCATTCTTGATTGAGGCTTTAGATGGACACTCAGTATTGTAACAGTACATTTTTATTTATCACACACACACACACACACACACACACACACACACATATTAAAACTTAACAATTACCTAACAATTGTCTATAAAATTTCTAAATCCTAAACCTAAACCCTAACTCTGAAACCTAGTACCTAAATCTTCTTAATACCTATAATACTAGTATTTAACATTAACCTAAGCTTTCTCAAAAGGATATTTTTCTCTGAGCATGGGTCCTGATGGATGACTAGTTGTCACACAATTTTTCAGTTTTAAAGTCTCTTAAAGTCTCTGAATTTTGTCATCATATTCTATGATAGTTTATCCAGCAGGAATGGCCTCCATGGTTTTAAGACCAATTAACATATAAAAGTTTTCCAGGCAGCTCACCTATTCAGATGCTTATGGCCTGCAAAGGCCCAAAATCCAGGAGCTCCTGGATCTCACTCAGGGAGAATCTGGCTCCTTTCTAGATGAGAAATGGTCAACATCAGAGGGTGAAACTTTCTGATGATATTGAAGCGAGTTCTCTACCAGACCAAGAGGAGGTGAAATAACAAGAGGAGTCCAGCTCCCTGTCTATGTGCATTTTGGCTTATATATCTTCAGCAGAGGCTTTCCAGCTCTTTTTAAGTTATGTCCCTGGGCTCAGTCTTTTCCGAAAAATTTTTTTTTTGCAGTGGAGCATGAATTCACAGGTGGTCTGCAGATGTGGGCAGGTGCCTCAGGGCATGTCATTCAGATGCTTTTCAGAGAGGGCTGTGAAATGACAGAAGACCTCCAGAGGGCGAGCACCTCGGGGGGCATGTCCTGACCCTAGCTCTAAGATCAAGGAGGTCCTGGTCCTTGGCGAGTTCCAGCCTTATTCCAAGTTCCCTATGCTATTATATGCCAGCACTAAGCCTACCACACAGTGTAATAACTTTTTCGTCTTCTACTGAAGTTCATGATGTCTCATCTCCCACCACCCTTCAAATGATTTTCCAGTGAATGAATTTCCAGTAGAAAATAAAACTAAGGTTTTATGAAGAATTACACACACACACACACACACACACACACACACACACACACACACACACACACA
>CAJQZJ010028241.1:0-17533 GCA_907164525.1 Lophiomys imhausi | reverse complement strand
CCCCTTTGGTTATTTGATAGATAATAGAAAATTTTGTTATTTAGGGGAAAAGACTACAAGCTGTTAAATGGTCTTGTTAAATGGGTTTTGGAGGTTAGACCCAGGGACTTCTCTCTTTTGCTTTTCTGTATCCTCCTTTCTCTCCTATATAGGAGTGAACAGACTTGAGAAAAATGGGACATAGACATAGTATAGGAAAGAACTAGAAAAAAGGACAGATTATTGAATATAGCTTTATACCTTTGTATACTGATACAAAATTAATATTATATTTGGCTAAATTGGTATTGATCATTGTATATTAATGCAAATTTAAGATTGTATAGGGCTACATCGGTATTGATCTTTGTATATTGATACAAAATTAAGATTATATTTGGCCACAATGGTATTGACCCTAGTATATTAATGTAAAATTAAGATTGTATTGGGCTACATCGGTACTGATCTTTGTATATTGATACAAAATTCAGATTATATTTGGCCACATTGGTATTGATCTTTGTATATTGATACAAAATTAAGGGTAACGCTTCTTAAAGGTATTGTTCGTAGTAATACTTAAAAATGAAATGTCAAGTTTTGACCTCTCGCTACCAACCGACATAAACTGTTTAGGATAATTAAGAAACAGAAACTAATAGTCATGAAAACATGTCATTTTGTTAGTTACTATGACAGTCTATCACAGTTATTTTCTAAGCTACTCAGAAATCAAGTTGCTAAGAGACAAGCAATATTTGCTTATCTAAATATAAGAGATAGATAGGGCATCTTCAAAAACCTCAAGAGATCTGCAGAATATGGCATTCAAAGATGTTTTCTAAACTTAAGATTTTTTGATATCGAGACATGTCAGCTACTGACAGCACCCCCTATTCTACTCAAAGTAGAAGATGAGCATCGAAGAATCTCCGGTGGGAGATGATTGAATTGGTGGTAAGCAATTCTCTTGGCAAGAAAAACCCCTTGCTTCAACTGTAGACAGACTTCTGTCCAAAAAGGATAAAACTTTGAAGCAGATAAGTCGACAGCCTAGCTCTGCCAAGACAAGGTAGGTAAGTCCTTCATAATGCCTGCTCTACAATCAATGTCTGTCAGAGAAGCGGGTCCAAATAGCTGAAGATTGATGCTGCAATGTATGGAGAGAAAATGGGAAATGTCCAGGCAACCACGGGTATGTCATTTCTTAGTATTGGAAGCTGCAGTCCCTGCACTTCCTATATAATCAGATATATTTATCCCTCTCAGGTCTCTGAGGTGGTTGAAGAATAGATAGCTAGAGTCTCATAGTTAAATTTTGAGTTGTTTAGGAATCAAGAGGGTGTTATGGATCTAAGAAGATATTTTAAAAATTATGAGGCAAGTTAGTATGAAAGCTGAGTTAGATATAGAACTTTAAACTCATGGAGATGGTTAGATAGTAGAATGTTAAAGTCAGGTCCCAAATACATATGGACTGGACATTGGGAATATATGCTAAGCCATATAACTCTTATAATTGTGGCCTATTTATTTCTGTTGTTTTGTATTGTATTTATAGTTATAAGAAAAAGAACCATTTTTTGGACTGAAAGGGAGAGCTGTTGGGGGGAAAAAGAAATACCTTAAACAAAAAAAAAGAAGGGAAGAGGATAGGGGGGTTGGGGGGGAGGAGGGTGAAGGGTGGGACTGGAGGGGTGAGTAGGGAGGGTATTGTGATTGAGATGTAACTTGAAGAAATAAAAAATAAATTATTAAAAAAAATATTCTATTATCCATCTGTCTCCATGAGTTTAAAGTTCTATTCCTAACTCATTTTCTATCCTAACTTGCATTACCAACTTAAAAACATCATCCTAGACCTAGAACATCCTTTTAATTCATAAACAAGTTAAAATTTAACTGTAAGACTATAACTATCTAGTCTTCAGCCACATCAGAGTCCTGAGAAGGATAAATATATCTGAATATACAGAAAGTGCAGGGCCACCACAGCAGCTTCCTAAACTAAGAAATGGCAGATGGTCAGTTTAGCACTATACCCCATTTTTTTTAATTTGGATTATTTGATTTGCTTGTGTTTAATTTCTTGAGTTCTTTACTTATTTTGTATATTAGCCCTCTGTCTGATATTGGGTGGGTGAAGAACTTTTCCAAATCTGTAGGCTGCCCTTTTGTTCTAATGACAGTGTCCTTTGCTTAAAGAAGCTTTTCAGTTTCATAAGGTCACATTTATTGATTGTCTTATAGCCTGAGCTACTGGTGTTTTGTTCAGGAAGTTACTACCTGTGCAAATGAGTTCCAGGCTTTTCCACACTTTCTCTTCTATTAATTTTAGTATGTATGGATTTATATTAAGGTTTTTGATCCACTTATACTTAAGCTTTGTGCAGGGTGATAAGTATGAGTCTATTCACATTCTTCAACATGTTGACATCCTCTTAGACCAGCATCATTTGTGGAAGATGCTTTCCTTTTTCCATTGTATGGTTTTGGTTTATTTGTCAAAAATTAAATTACCATATGTGAATGGATTTATTTCTCTGTCTTCAATTAGATTACTTTGATCAACTTATCCGTTCCTATGCCAGTACCATGCTGTTTTTATCACTATTGCTCTGTAGTACAGTTTGAAATCTGGGATGGTGATACTTCCAGATATTGTTATTGTACATGATTGATTTAGCTATTCTGGGTTTTGTGTTTTTCCATATGAAGTTGAAAATTTTTCTTTCAAAGTCTTTAGATAATTGTGTTGGTATTTTGATAGGAATTGCATAAAATCTGTATATTGCTTTTAGTAAGATGGACATTTTTATTATGTTAATACTACCTATATATGAGCATGGGAGATCCTTCCATCTTCTGTTATCTTCTTCCATTTTTTTTCTTCAGGGACTTGAGGTTCTTGTCATACAGGTCATTTACTTGCTTGGTTAGAGTTTGCCCCAGGTATTTTATATTATTTGTGGCTATGGTGTTGATCCTCCAATTTCTTTCTCAGCCCATTTATCTTTCATGTAAAAAAGGGCTACTGATTTTATTGATTTAATTTTGTATCCAATTGCCTTTCTGAATGAGTTTATCAGCTGTAGGACTTCTCTGGTGGAATTTTTGTGGTCACTTATATATACTATTATATCATCTGTGAATAGGGATACTTTGAGTTCTTCCTTTCCAATTTGTATTTCCTTGATATCCTTTAGGTGTCTTATTGTTCTAGCTAAAATTCAAGTACTATGTTGAAGAGATATGGAGAGAGTTGGCAGCCTTGTCTTGTCCCTGAATTTAGAGGAAATGCTTTAAGTGTCTCTCCATTTACTTTGATGTTGGCTATTGGCTTGTTGTAGATTACCTTTATATTTAAGTATGGTCCTTGTATTCCTGATCTCTCCATGACTTTTAACATGAATGAGTGTAAGATTTTGTCAAATGCTTTTTCAGCGCACACTGAGATGATCATGTGTTTTTTTTCAAATGTTTATTACTTCAAGTTACTTCTGTTTCCACCCCTCCCAGTCCCACCCTCACACCCTCTACCCACTTATTCCTTCCAATCCACTCCTCCAGAGTGCAGTGTCCCTACATATTAGTTCTCCACCCCAGTTCAGCAGTCATATGAGGGCCAAGAGCCTCCTCATACACTGGGGACTTTCAAGGCAGCACCGGTAGGGCAAAGTGTCTCATGGATAGGTAAAAAAGTCTATGTTCCTGTTCCTTTTTGTGCATTGGCTGTAACATAGTTATGCTGTACTGTACGGCTAAAATCTGATTATAAGTGAATAGATGCCATGTGCATCATACCTCACTCAGGATGAGCTTCTCTAATTCCATCCATTTGGCTGAAAAATGCATTATTTCATTGTTTCTGATGGTTGAGTAGTATTCCATTGTGTAGATGTACCACAGCTTTTCAATCCATTCCTCAGTTGAGGTTCATCTGGGTTGTTTCCAGTTTCTAGCTATTACAAATAAGGCTGCTATGAATATAGATGAGGAAACATCCTTGTGGTTTGGTGAGAAATCTTTTGGATGTATACCCAGATGTGGTATGGCTGGGTCTTCAGGTAGAGCTATTTCAAGTTTTCTAAGATATCTCCAGACTGATTTCCATAGTGGCTGCACATGTTTGCAAACCTACCCGCAATGGAGGAGTGTTCCTCTTTCCCCTCAACATCACCAGCATGTGGTATCATTGGAGTTTTTGATCTTAGCCATTCTGACAGGTGTGAGATGGAATTTCAGAGTCTTGTTGAGTTGCATTTTTCTGATGATTAAGGCTGCTGAGCATTTCTTCAAGTGTCTTTCAGCCATTAGGGATTCCTCCTTTGTGAATTGTCTGTTTAGCTCTGTTCCCCATTGTTTGATTGGATTATTTACTTTCTAGGCATTTAATTTCTTGAGTTCTTTGTAAATTTTGGATATTAGTCCTCTGTCAGATGTGGGTTTGGTGAAGATCTTTTCCCAATCTGTAGGTTGCCATTTTGTTCGAATGACAGTGTCTTTTGCCTTACAGAAGATTTTCAGTTTCATGAGGTCCTATTTATTGATTTTTGGTCTTAGATCTTGAGCTGTTGGTGTTCTGTTCAGGAAGTTGTCACCTGTGCTGATGAGTTTGAGGCTTTTCCTCACTTTCTCTTCTAATAGATTTAGTGTGTCAGGCCTTATGTTAATGTCTTTGATCCACTCAGACTTATGTTTTGTACAAGGTGATAAGTATGTGTCTAATTCCATTCTTTTACATGTCCACATCCAGTTGGACCAGTACCATTTGTTGAATATGCTGTCCTTGTTCCGGTGTAAGATTTTGGCTTCTTTGTAATTAAGTGACCATAGATATGTGGGTTCATTTCTGGGTCTTCAATTCAATTCCATTGATCCACTGGTCTGTTTGTCTACCAGTACCATGCTGTTTTTATTGCTATTATTCTTGAAATATTGTATAGCTTGAAATCTGGGATTGTGATACCTCCAGATTTTTTTTTATTACAGGATTGATTTAGCTATTCTGGGTTTTTTGTTATTCCATATGAAGTTGAGAATAACTTTTTCAAGGTCTATAAAGATTTGTGGTGCTATTTTGATAGGTATTGCATTGAATCTCTATATTGTTTTGGCAGGATGGCCATTTTTATTATGTTGATCCTACCTATCCATGAGCATGTGAGATCTTTCCATCTTATGATGTCCTCTTCAATTTCTTTCTTTTTGTTTCTAAGTTGTTAATTTCTGTCCTCATTTTGATGATTTCCTGCCTTCTGCTCCTCTTGGGAGTGCTTGCTTCTTTTTTCCAGTTCTTCCAGTTCTGCTGTTAATTTGCAAATGAGCTGTTATGATTTTCTTTTTGAAGGCACTTAGTGCTATGAACTTTCCTGGTAGCACTGCTTTCAATGTGTCCCATAGGTTTGGATATGTTCTACCTTCATTGTCGTTGGATTTTAAGAAGTCTTTGATTTCCTTCTTTATATCTTCCCTGACCCAGTGGTCATTCAGTAGAGAGTTGTTCAATTTCCATGAATGTGTAGGCTTTCTATTATTTCTGTTGTGGTTGAAATCTAGCTTTATTCCATGGTGGTCTGATAAGATGCAAGAGATTATTTCAACTTTCTTGTATAAGTTGAGGCTTGCTTTGTGTTCAACTATATAGTCAATTTTGGAGGAGGTTCCATGTGGTTCTGAAAAGAAGGTGTACCCTTTTGTGTTTGGGTGAAATGCTCTGTAGATATCGGTTAGGTCCATTTGGTTTATGACTTCTGTTAGGCTTATTATTTCTCTGTTTGGTTTCTGTCTCAATGACCTATCCATTGTTGTGAGCAGGGTGTTCAAGTCTCCCACTACTAATGTGTGGTGATCAATGTGAGTTTTAAGCTTTAGAAGAGTTTCTCTTACAAGTGTGGGTGCCCTTTTATTTGGGGCATAAATATTCTATATTGAGATATCATCTTGATGAATATTTCCTTTGATGAGTATGTATTGACCTTCCCTATCTTTTTTGATTAACTTCAGTTGAAAGTCTATTTTGGTTGATATTAGGATGGCTACTCCAGCTTGCTTCCTGGGCCCATTTTCTTGGAAAACCTTTTCCCATCCCTTTACTCTGAGGTAGCATCTATCTTTGTTAGAGGGATGTGTTTCTTGTGTGCAGCAAAATGTTGGGTCTTATTTGTGGATCCATTCTGTAAACCTATGTCTTTTTACTGGGGCGTTGAGTCCATTGATATTGATGGATATTAATGACCAAAGTCTGTTTCCTGTTATTTTGATGTAGGTAGTGGTTCTGTGTTTCTTTTGGTGTAGCAGCAGTAGAGTTTTTTGCTTCCTCTGTTTTCTTTGGTGTAGTTATCTTCTCTGGGTTGGAATTTTCCTTCTAGTATCTTCTTTAGGACTGGATTTGTGGCTATATACTGTTTAAATTAGATTTTGTCATGGAATATCTTGTTTTGTCCATCTATGTTGATAGAGAGTTTTCCTGGGTATGGTTGTCTAGCTGGGCACCTATGATCTCTTAGGGCTTGTAGGACATCTGTGTTGAGGGAAGGTCTAATATTGTTTCTGATATATTGAATTCAATGCTGAGATCTGGTTACCACCCCTTCTGAGGCATTCTCTTGATTGGTAAATAAAAGTCCCCTAAGGCCAATTAGCTGGACAGAAAGAGTATAGGAAGGTGGGACTTCCTCAGATCAGCACAGGAACTCAACACACACACAGATTCTCCTCCTTCTGCCGGGAGACACAGAAGGAGACAGACATCTGGAGACAGCTGGAAGGTACTCACAGGCACATGGTGGTTTGGGTTAACTTAGAGTAGCTAATTGAGAGTCTGCCCAGCTAAGGGCTAAGCATTAAAACATTAAAGGTCTTGGTGTGTTTAATTATTAGGGAAAATACTGTGGCGGCTTATGTGTCCTCAGTCCAAGCAGTTCCTGGCTGTTGGACTCCCAGACTCCCCTTGAGCCCAGGTGAATCTCCCTCCAAGCTGCTGGTAATTCTACCGGCCTAATATAAAAACTTATATTAATTAACAGAGTTTAGGTTACAGGTGGTATAGGCCACCCTTGGTCCTGGGGCTGTTTCTCTAGGATAAGTTAGGCAACTGGTTAAGGCACTTGGGCCAGGCCGCCTGCTCCTCTGCCAACCCGCCGGCTACTCCGCCAGCCTAATATTACAGTTTATACTTACTAATAACTACATTAATTAATTAATTTGCAGTTTTCTGATGGCGCCCAACGTGGGGTATTATGGGTAATTTTATTTTCAAAACTATAGAGAAAACTGCAGATTTTGAAACTATGATGCCAGTTGTTGACATTATGGCAATGTTTACTGCTGACCTCTACACTGTTTTTCAATCACACAGAATGTTTTATGCTGTTTACTTTTTTATTTTATTGGTTTGTCATAAGGAAGACGTCTGTTACACAATTAAAAATTATGGAAATGCAGATTGAGGAGTTTAAGAAAATTCTGGCAGGGCAGGTGCCTGAAACTGAGAAAATTCCAAGTTCTTTTCTAGCTAGGTCTCCACAGTCGCTGCGTGTACCATTAGAAAACCCTCCATGTGTACCAGTAGAAAACCTGCTGCGTGTGTTAGTAGGAAACCAGGTAGATAATGGTGCTAATGTGGAACCAAGTGCGCCCCCAGAGGAGCTGCATGGTACTGCACAATCACCATCAGCTTTTCAAGTTATGTTTCAAATTAGGCCTGATAATAATAAAGGTCGACTCCATCAGGAATTAACATGGCGTCCAATAGACATTTTGGATTTAAAAAGATTTAAGGAGTCTATTGTCTCTTATAGAATGCACTCATCATTTGTTAAACAGATGCTAAATAATTGGGCGATACAAAATAGAATCATTCCCCAAGATTGGAAGGGACTGATATCAGCTGTGCTAGAAGGTAGCCAGCAATTACAATGGTTGTCTTGGTGGAGACATGAAGCCACAAAATTAGAGCAAGGGGAATAAATGTCACAACCTACCAAATGCTTGGTGAGGGACCTTATGCTAACATATGGTTACAGACTCAATTTGAAGATGTTGTCATAGAACAATGTCGTGTTGCAGCTCTGAGAGTCTGGGATATGGTGGCTGAGGCTGGGAAAAGGTTTACTTCATTTACCAAGATAATACAAGGTCCTCAGGAAACCTTCTCAGACTTTTTAGGGAGATTGACTTCAGCTGTGGAAAGAGATGTAGATAACCCTGATGCCAGACAGGACTTCATAAATGCCTTGGCATATTAAAATGCAAATGCTGAATGTCAAAGGGCAATTAGCCCATTGAAAGCTCGAGGAGCCCCAGTAGATGAATGGATAAGAGAAACAGCTGATATTGGTTTTCAGGAGCATCAGACTAATGTCATAGCACAAGCAGTTGTTAGGAGTCTTAATGAGTGCTTTAAAAATGGTGAACTTGGTCATTTCCAAAGATATCATAAGGCTGAATTCTCCAGAACTCGAAATGACAGGTGCCTGGACTCTGCAGAACATGGTCGTAGAAGGGCATGAATGGCTTTAAATGGCGAACATGGTTGTAGAAGGGAACAAATGGCTTATAATGGCAATAGAAGGTTAAGGCTTCCAGGATTTTGTACTCGTTGTGGAAAGGGTAAACACTGGTCCCGGGATTGTAGAGCTGAAACGGATGTCAGAGGTAACCCCTTGCTGGGAAATGAGAGGAGGGGCCTACCGGTTCAGGCCCCCCAAAACAATGTGAACCGTCGTCCATCATCCAACCAGAGGGAAAGAAACAGTCAGGAAGAACAAAATTAACTATTGCTGATCTTTTACAGGCTACTGAAGGTACTACAGTTTTAGATTTGGCCACAGATGAATCTAAAACATTATCCAAAGCAGATGAATGTTACATGTTAACCACTGGTATTTATGGTCCTTTACCATCAGGGACAATAGGATTAATATTTGGAAAAAATGGATTAACTTGTCAAGGATTCTTTATTCATCCAGGTATTATAGATGGAGACTTCAAGGAAGAAATTAAAATTATGACATCCGTATGGAAAGAGATGACAATTAATACAGGGGACAAAATTGACCAACTGCTGCTGTTTCCTTACACCAAGGGTAAGGTTGTTCCAATAGACAGAACAGGAGCAGTCTAAAATAACGGAAAATGTGTGTATTGGCAAACAATGGTGAGTGATATGAGACCAAAATTAAAAATACAAATGAATGGTATTGAAATAGAAGGATTGTTTGACACAGGAACAGATGTCACTGTCCTCTCATGCGAGTCTTGGAATCCAAACTGGCCACTTCAAAGGGTTCCTACACATTTTGTAGGAATTGGAAAATTATCACATGTAAAACAAAGTGTACAATGGCTTAACTGTGTGGGACCAGAAGGGCAAACAGGGAAATTGAGACCATATATGGCTGATGTATCCATAAATTTATGGGGAAGGGATCTCTTACAACAATTGGGTACTCAAATTGATATTCCTGCAATGCCAGAAATAACAAATGATGAAATGATGGATGCTCTTGAGGAAGGTATTGATATGTGTACTCAAAAACAATTGCAAGCTATGTCTAGTGCCCAAACACAAGACACTCCAGACATTGAGATTATAGATACTTTTGAGGAAGGTATTGATATGAGTACTCAACAACAACTGCAAGCTATATCTAGTGTCCAAACACAGGACACCCCATGTATCCAGTTTCCAAATTTATACTAGGGACCACTGCTGAAAATCCAACAGCCCTACCCTTGAAATGGCTATCAAATAAACCAGTGTGGCAAGAGGAGTGGCCCATAACAAAGGAAAAATTGGAGGCTCTTGAGCAATTGGTAAAAGAACAGCTGGAGGCTCATCATATAGAAGAGTCTACCAGCCCATGGAATTCTCCTGTGTTTGTGGTAAAAAAGAAATCGGGTAAATGGATAATGGTAACAAATTTAAGAGCTGTGAATAGAGTAATTCAACCTATGGGTCCTTTGCAGCCTGGTATGCCTTTACCTTCTCTATTACCAAAGTCATGGCCTTTAATATTAATTGATTTAAAAGACTGTTTTTTCTCAAATCCATTGCACAAGATTGATAGGGAAAGGTTTGCTTTCTCTGTACCTACCCTTAATAACAGCAGACCAATCAAGAGGTATCATTGGAATGTGATTCCACATTCCATAGTTCAACTCTGTGTCAATATTTTGTACAAAAACCATTAGAAATAATGCTTAAGAAGTTTCCTAGATCTATTATCTATCATTATATGGATGATATTTTGTTGGCTGATTCTGATGTAGTTATGTTAGGGAACTTATTTAAGGAAATGCAAAGAATTCTACCACTATGGGGATTAAAAATTGTTCCTGAGAAAATACAAAGAGGAGATTCAATCAACTATTTGAGTTATAAAATAAGTCAATAGAGAATAAGATCACAAAAGGTACAGATCCGTAGAGACAAACTGAAAACCCTTAATGATTTTCAAAAATTAATGGGACATATAAATTGGCTAAGGCCCACCTTTGGTTTAAGTACTCATGAGTTAAGTAATTTGTTTCAAACATTACAAGGGGATTCAAATCTAAACAGTCCAAGATGTTTAACTGCTCAGGCAGAAAAGGAATTAATGTTGGTAGAACAAAGATTGCAAGATGCATACATAGATAGAATTGATCTCCAACTTGATTGTATTTTAGTCATTTTATCATCAACTCATTCTCCTACAGGGCTTATTATGCAACGGGAAGATAGTATTATGGAATGGATTTTCTTACCACATAAACAAAGTAAAAATTAAAGACATACATAGAAAATATATCTGAATTAATTGTAAAAGGTAGAATAAGACTACGTCAATTATCAGGAATGGACCCGGCTGAAATAGTAGTGCCTCTTACCAATGGTGGGATTATGTCATTGTGGGTAATCAATGAAGACTGGCAAAGAGCTTGCAGTAATTATCTGGGAGAAATTAACAACAAATTTCCAAAAAGCAAACGTATACAATTTATAAAAAGAACTAATTGGATTCTTCCTCGTATTGTAAAGGGAACACCAATTCCTGATTCACCAACCTTCAATACTGATGCTAACAAGATGGGAATGGCAGGTTATAAGACAGACAAAATCAGCAAGGTAATCAAAAGTCCATATACCTCAGTTCAAAAAGCAGAATTATATGCAATCCTTATGGTGTTATTAGATTTTCCAGAGTCTCTTAACATAATTACTGACTCTCTATATGCAGAAAGAGTTGTGATGCATATAGAAACTGCTGAAATTTTTCCTGATAACATAGAATTAACTTCTTTATACAATTGCAACAGGTCATCAGAGGTAGAAATAACCCATTATATATAACCCATATTCGATCCCATACAGGTTTGCCAGGTCCACTGGCACAAGGAAATGAGGAAATTGACCAATTACTCATAGGAAATGTGTTGGAAGCCTCAAAATTTCATCAGAAACATCATGTTAACAGTTCAGGTTTAAAGAAAAAATTCTCTATTACCTGGCAACAAACTAGGGAAATAATTAAAAAATGTCCTACGTGTTCTCTGTATAACCAAACTCCATTACCTGCTGGTAGTAACCCTAGAGGTACCAAAAAAAATGAAATATGGCAAATGGATGTTTTTCACTTTGCAGAATTTGGAAAACAAAGGTACATACATCATACCATTGATACATACTCAGGGTTTCAATGGGCAACTGCTTTAAGTTCTGAAAATCTGATTGTGTTATTGCACATTTGTTAGGATTAATGGCATTATGGGTGTACCTACACAAATTAAGACTGTTAATGCTCCTGCATATTTATCTAATAAGATGAAGCAATTCTTTTCATATTATAATATAAAGCATGTTACTGGTATACCACACAATCCTACAGGACAAGCAATTGTAGAAAGAGGTAATCGTACCTTAAAAGAGATGCTTTTTAAACCAAAGGGGGAATTAAAGAATCCCAGGGATAGATTACACAATGCTTTGCTAACTTTGAACTTCCTAAATGTTGGTGAAAAGGGTACCACTGCAGCTGAGAGACATTGGGTTATACAAAAACCTGAGGAATTAAATCAACCAATATATTATAAGGATATGTTAACTTAGAGTGGAAACCTAAGTTTTAAGATGAGGATGTGGTTATGCCTATGTGTCTACAAGGAATGAAAAAATGTGGTTACCAACAAAACTTATAACAAATAGATCTGACCAGGGAGAACCTCCCATCAGCTGAAATATGAGTGTCTTCACATGGTAAGAGCATTTTATTAACTGTATGGTTTTCATGATATTCCAATCTTTTATCCAGGATGGATAGAGGTTATGATGTTCATGATATTCCAATCTTTTATCCAGGATGGATAGAGGTTATGGTGTTCATGATATTCCAATCTTTTATCCAGGATGAATAGAGTTTATGCCTTAAAATGGACTTACAAAGTTGTTCTATGCCTTCCACTTTCTTGAATTTAGAGCAAAAATTTATTTTCAGAGCCAAGGACTGAATGACAATAACAACAAGACAAATGGGCCAGAAGATTCAACCCAGAATACTGCTTCAATAACTGTTTTCTTAAAAACTTTGCATGCAAATCATTTTTAAAAGCGCTAGTCCAAAAAATGATCGATCCTACAGAGACTGGACAACAAAAGCTATAGGTAACTATCTTGGGAATTGGCCAATATCTCATGTTTTGAAGGGCACCTGAAAATATTTACGCTCCATTCCCAAAAGATGGGATGGAAGTTTTTTTTGTGTGTGTTATGTTATGTGTTGTGATTTTTTGTTGTCGTCTAGGATGAATGGATATATGTTATGTGTTGTGAATTGGATTCAGGGATTTTCTTCTTTCCCTTACTCTATTTTTTGTCTCTTTTATTATTAAAAACTTAAGATTATTTTGTTATATTAATAGAAATTGATAGAAATTTAAGATTGTTTTGTTATAATAAATATTGAAAAAGTTACGATTATTATGTTTTATGTACACTTAAAGATAAATTTCAGTTGCAAATTTTCAATATTTCTTTTGAAAAATAAAAAAAAAATTTTTCTTCTATTGTCCAAAAGACAATTTGCCCTAGGAAAGATATTACATGCCATCTTTTTATGGCATGAATGGAGACTTACAAATGTCTTTCTTCTGTTCAAAAACCAGAAAAGATTCCTTCATTGATTTGTGCATCCTGCACATCCAAGGCATTTTGGTAATTTCAGAACTATATGTTACTTGTGAGAAATTATACATTTTCAGAACAATGGGACCTGAGTCCAAAGAAGACAAGACAAGTAACCCAAATGATCCAGCCCATAGACTGCCTCGATAGCTGTTTCCTCCAAAATCTGCATCCAGAACAACTTCAGACAGCTTGCTGAGATGGCCCAGCCTCAGAGACTCTTCCAGACAGGACTTCAATAAAGCCCTGAACTTTCCTACCAAAGTCCAGCTTTGAACTACAAACTGCTCAGAACATTCAAATCACTGAGCACATAGAGACTGGACAACAAATGTTACAATTTACTTGCTTAACCATTTTTTTTTTCATTTTATTTGGGCTCCTAAACAGGATTTCTGCATCCCAATTCAGCAGGAAGAAGTTTTAAGAGAACAATGTCTCAATCCCAAAAAATGGGGTGGATGATTCTTTGGTTATTTGATGGGTTATAGATGTCGTTTAGGGGGAATGATTACAAATTGTTATATGGTCTTGTTAAGTAAAGTGAGAGAGGGAATATGGATATACAGTATAGAATTGATAAGATAAAAGGTAGATTATTGAATCTACTCCTATAGATCTTTGTATATTGATACAAAATTAAGGCTATATTTTTTCTCTGGTTTTTTTTTTTTTTTTTTTTGGTTTTTCGAGACAGGGTTTCTCTGTGTATCCTTGGCTGTCCTGGACTCACTTTGTAGACCAGGCTGGCCTCGAACTCACAAAGATCCGCCTGCCTCTGCCTCCCAAGTGCTGGGATTAAAGGCGTGCGCACCACCGCCCGAAGGCTATATTTTGACTAGGTATTGTACCTGTGTAATTTTTAAATTTGCAATGTGAAGTTCTAGTCCTTTTGACAGTAACTATCATAAATTGTGTAGGATAATTAAAAAATGCATGTTGATAGTCATTCAAACTTGTGATTTTATTACGATAATTAAGTTAGCTAATTTCAGAGGTTCTAAGTTAATCAGGCATTAAGTTATTAGAGACAAGCAACATTTTCTTACTCAATTGATATGGCTAGATGGTCTTCAAAAACTTCAAGAGATCTGTAGAATATGGCATTTAAAGATATTTTTGTTATTTTAAAAATTCTTTGACATGAGACTGTCAACTCCTGACAGTTCCAATTGGATTTGGAAGGAGACAACGAGCAACAAGAAATCTCCTATCAGGAGATAATTCCACTGGGCAAAAATGCCCCTGCTCTCTCAACAAATTGTATACAGTCCAAAGATGGACCAGAGCTCAATGCAGGTAAATTGATGGCCTGATTCTGCAAAGACAGAACGGGCAAATCTTATTTACTGCTCCACAACTAAGTCTGTGAGACATGCTTGGCCAGAAGGCTGAAGATGATGCTCCAATGTTATAGAAACTGGAGATTGTCTAGGCAGCCAGTTGTCTGTCATTTCATAGTTTTGGAAGTTGCTTGCTCTGCACTTCCTATCTATTCAGATATATTTATCCTTCTCAGGTTTCTGATGTGATTGAAGACTACATAGTTATAACATCACAGTAAATTTTAAATCATCTAGGAATTAAAAGGATGTTTTAAGGTTAAGGTGGTTGAGTTAATAATGTAAGTTAGGATGGAAGTTGAATTAGGTATAGATCCTTAAACTCATCAAGAGAGATATATGTCACACCTTTTAGTTTTCATAATTGTTTTTATTGTATTTATAGTTATTGTTACTGTATTGTGTTTATTGTTAATAAAAGGAGCCTTTTGCTAGATTTAAAGGGTGAGATGTTGAGGGAAGGTCTAATATTGTTTCTGATACATTGAATTCAATGCTGAGATCTGGTTACCGCCCCTTCTGAGGCATTCTCTTGATTGGTTAATAAAAGTCGCTTATGGCCAATTAGCTGGGCAGAAAGAGTATAGGAAGGCAGGACTTCCTTAGATCAGGAACTCAGCACACACACAGACTCTCTCTCTTTCTGCCGGGAGACACAGAAGGAGACAGACATCTGGAGACCTCTGGAAGGTACTCACAGGCACATGGTGGTTTGGGGTTAACTAAGAGTAGCTAATTGAGAGTCTGCCCAGCTAAGGGTTAAGCATTAAAACATTAAAGGTCTTGGTGTGTTTAATTATTGGGGAAAATACTGTGGCGGCTTATACGACCTCAGTCCAAGCAGTCCCGGGCTGTTGGACTCCCAGACTCCCCTTGAACCCAGGCGAATATCCCGACAAGCCCCGGTAATTTTTTTTTATAATTTATTTTTTATTTCTTCAAGTTACATATCAATCAAAATACCCTCCCTACTCCCCCCTCCTGTCCCACCCTTCCACCCTCTTCCCCCTCAACCCCCCATCCTCTAACCTTTTTTTTAGTTTAAACTATATCTTTTTTCCCCAACAGCTCCTCCTTTCAGTCCAACAAATGGTTCTTTCTCTTATAACAATAAATACAATACAAAACAACAGAAATAAATAGGCCACAATTATGAGAGTTATATGGCTTACCATACATTCCCAATGTCCAGTCCATATGTATTTGGCACCTGACTTTAACATTCTACTATCTAACCATCTCCATGAGTTTAAAGTTCTATATCTAACTCAGCTTTCATACTAACTTGCCTCACAATTTTAATAATATCTTCTTAGATCCAGAACACCCTCTTGATTCCTAAACAACTAAAAATTTAACTATGAGACACTAGCTATCTATTCTTCAACCACCTCAGAGACCTGAGAGGGATATATATGATTATATAGTAAGTGCAATGCCCGCAGCTTCCAAAACTAAGAAATGACATACCAGTGGCTGCCTGGACAGTTCCCATTTTCTCTCCATACATTACAGCATCATTCTTCAGATGTTTGGCCCTGTTTCTCTGACAGACAGCAGAAATTATGAAGGACTTGCCTATCCTTTCTTGGCAGAGCTATGCTTTCAACTAACGTGCTTCCAAGTTTTGTCCTTTTTGGACAGCATTCTGTCTACAGTTGAAGCAAGGGGTTTTCTTGCCAAGAGATAGGCTTGCCACTAATTCAACCATCTCCCACTGGAGATTCTTTGATGCTCATCTTCTACTTGGAATAGAATAGGGGGTGCTGTCAGGTGCTGACATGTCTCGATATCAAAAAATCGAAAGTTAAGAAAACATCTTTGAATGCTATATTCTGCAGATCTCTTGAGGTTTTTGAAGACGCCCTATCTATCTCTTATATTTAGATAAGCAAATGTAGCTTGTCTCGTAGCAACTTGATTTCTGGGTAGCTTAGAACATAACTGTGATAGACTGTCATAATACCTAACAAAATGACACGCTTGCATGACTATTAGTTTGCATTTCTTAATTATCCTAAAGAGTTTATGACAGTTGGTAGCAAAAGGCCAAACTTCACATTTCATTTTTAAGCATTACTAGGTACAATACCTTTAAGAAGCGTTACCCTTCATTTTGTATCAATATACAGAAATCAATACCAATGTGGCCAAATATAATCTTAATTTTGTGTCAGTACAAAGATCAATACCTATGTAGCCCAATACAATCTTAATTTTGCATCAATATACAAGGGTCAATACCATTGTGGCCAAATATAATCTTAATTTTGTATCAATATACAAAGATCAATACTGATGTAGTGAAATACAATCTAAATTTTGCATTAATATACAATGATCAATATTAATTTAGCCAAATATAATATTAATTTCATATCAATATGCAAAGGTATAAGGGCATATTCAATAATCTGTCCTTTTTTCTTGATCTTTCCTATACTATGTCTATGTCCCATTTTTTCTCAAGTCTGTTCACTCCTACATAGGAGAGAAAGAAGGATACAGAAAAGAAAAAGAGAGAAATCCCTGGGTCTAACCTCCAAAACCCAGTTAACAAGACCATTTAACAGCTTGTAGTCTCTTCCCCTAAATAAAAAAAAAATTTTCTGTTATCCATCAAATAACCAAAGTGTGGGAAAACACCCTCCCCACCTTCTGGGGATGGGATGTCGCTCTCTTATAATGACTTCCTGCTGATTTGGGACGTAGTAAACCTGTTTTGGGCCCAAAGAAAAATGGAAAAATGGTTAAAAATGTTAATAGAATAAATTGATATTCAGTCCTTTTGTGCTCAGCTATTTAGATGTCCTAAGAAGTTCATAGACAGAAGCTGATCTTCAGGCTGCCGGTAATTCTACCAGCCTAATATAACCACTTATATTAATTAAAACATCTGCCCAGGCCCTTCTGCCTTTTAAAGTTTTTGAGGAGAAGTCAGGTGTAATTATGATGGGTCTGTCATTAAACATTACTTGATCTTTTTCTCTTACCACTTTTTTTTAATAATTTGTTTTTTATTTCTTCAAGTTACATCTCAATC
>CAJQZJ010028233.1:0-10466 GCA_907164525.1 Lophiomys imhausi | reverse complement strand
AAAGCAACTTTAGGGAAGAAAGGTTTTATTTGGCTTCAAGTGCCAGGGCACAGCCCATCTTTAAGGGAGGGCAGGGGAGGAACCTGAAAAAAACATCATGGACGAATGTTGCTTGCTGGCATCCTCACTGATTCATGCCCAGCTAGTTTTTTTATACACCTCAGGAACAACTATCTAGGGATGGTGCTGATCAGAGTGGGATTGGTCCTCCAGCATCAATTAGTAATCAAGAAAGTGCTCCACTACATTCCCAAAGGCCACTCTGATCTGCGAAAGTCCTCAGTTGAGGCTTTCAACTCACTCTAGGCTGTGTCAAATTGGAAATTAAAGCTAACTAGGACAGTAGTGTTTTCAGGTGTGAGACTGAATGTCTAGCCCAGTGGTTCTCTCTGTTTTAATTATGGGTTTCCCAATAGCTAGGCAGGCTATTCACTGCCTCATCTCAACTTCAGGTTGCTTAATTTTGCTTTGGGAAGCATTTATCTATGTCCCTGCTATATTTCAGTCACTGTGCTATGGGAGTCAGTAGTTGACAGAATGAAGGTAAGGCCATGAGAGTCCCTTCTGATATTCACTTTAGATATGTCAAAAGCACTCAGGTGAAGGGCAACTGGAATTGAGACTGAAATATATTAGGTTTTATTTGTCTTGTGTTTACACTGGGTGCTGTATGTTTCTGTTTTACGTCTTTGAACACTAAAAGGCAATCTTTATTTTATATCCTGAGTGAAATGAGGTAGTTGACTTTCATTTTACATTCAGAAATTTGTGAGCTTCTGATGGTTGGTGCCACTGCTGTAACTGATGGTTTTCGCTGAAAGGTTTTTTCTATTTTCTTTCATTGAATGTAGCAAAATGATATGATACTGTCCTAGATTTAAAAGATGCTTTTTTCTGCTTGAAGTTACATCCTGACAGCCAACCCATCTTTGCCTTCGAATGGAGAGACCCTGACACTGGACTGGTGGGACAGTTAACTTGGACTAGATTGCCACAAGGATTCAAAAACTCCCCTACCCTCTTTGAAGAGGCTCTTCATCGGGATCTGGCCTCCTTCAGAGCTAAAAATCCTCAACTAACATTGTTACAGTATGTTGATGATTTACTCTTGACAACATCAACTAAACCTAAATATCTCCAAGGAACTAAGAGGCTGCTGACGGAACTTGGTGAGTTGGGCTATCGGGCTTCTGCTAAGAAGGCTCAGTTGTGTAAAACTGAGGTCACCTATCTGGGATACACCCTGAGAGATAAAAAGCGATGGCTGACGGAAGCCAGGAAAAAGACTGTCACCTAGATTCCTGTCCCGACCACCCCACGCCAGGTAAGAAAATTCCTGGGCACTGCTGGTTTTTGTAGACTATGGATTGGATTCCGGGTTTCACTACGCTGGCAGCTCCCTTATTTCCCCTCACCAAGGAGGGAGGAGGGTTCACCTGGACCTCTGAACATCAGAAGGCCTTTAAAGATATCAAAAAGGCCTTGTTAATGACACCAGCTTTAGCCCTACCAGATTTAACCAAGCCTTTCACTCTATATGTGAATGAAAGGACAGGGGTTGCCAGAGGCGTTCTTACTCAGACTTTAGGACCTTGAAAGAGACAGGTAGACTGCTTATCTAAGAAACTGGATCCTGTTGCAAGCAGATGGCCCACATGCCTGAAAGCTATTGCGACTGTGGCCTTACTTGTCAAAGATGCTGCTGATAAACTGACTTTGGGACAGCACATTACAGTGGTGGCACCCCATGCCCTTGAGAACATTATCAGGCAGCTCCCTGACCGATGGATGCTAAAATGACCCACTACCAAAGCCTATTATTGACTGAGAGAGTGATATTCACCCCCCCTCCCCCGGCCACCCTGAATCCTGCTACCCTACTGCCTGAGGCTGATGACTCTGCTCCTGCCCACCACTCCCTTGATATCCTGGCAGAAGAAACGGGTCCCCGGAGTGACCTAAAGGACCGACCCTGGCCAGGAAGTCTGAACTGGTACACTGATGGAAGCATCTTTGTGGTTAAAGATACATTTTCAGGGTGGGTAGAGGCCTTCCCTACAAGGACTGAGACTGCCAATACAGTGGCCAAGAAGATTCTTAAAAAATTTTTTCCGAGGTTTGGAGTACCCAAGGTAATTGGGTCTGATAATGGACCCGCTTTCGTTGCCCAGGTAAGTCAGGGACTGGCCACTCAACTGCGGATTAAATAAAAATTACATTGTGCCTACCGTCCCCAAAGTTCAGGACAGGTAGAAAGGATAAATAAAACTCTAAAAGAGACCTTAACTAAATTAGCCTTAGAGACTGGCGTGGGAGACTGGACAGCCCTCCTTCCTTTTGCCTTATTCCGGGTCAGGAACACCCCGGGGGCGGTTTAAGCTGACACCTTATGAGATTCTTTGTGGGGGGCCTCCTTCTCTTACTGAGGCTGGCTGAATGTTCCATCCTGATGTTGTCCTTTCTAAACCCTTGTTCACCCACATGAAAGCCCTTGAAGTAGTTTTGGCGTGAAGCCTGGGAGCAGCTCTGGGAGGCTTATGAAGCTGGAGACCAGAGCGTGCCTCATCAGTTCCAGGTTGGAGAAACCGTACTCGTCTGGCGCCATGGAGCTGGGAACCTTGAGCCTCACTAGAAGGGACCATACCTGGTGCTCTCGACTACCCCCACCCCAATGAAGTTAGAGGACATCTCTGCTTGGATCCACGCCTCGCACGTAAAGAAAGCTCCTGAACCTCCTAAGGATGAGTGGAGATTAAAAAGACTGTAGACCCTCTTAAGCTATGCCTGCGTCACAGGTGCCCTCCAGATGGGGAATGACAACCCCCATGCCCCTCAAAAACTTGTACTTGTCAGGTAGCTTCCCAAACTGGGGAAGTCCTCTGGTCAATTTCTAAGGTAGCCCCCTCCCTTTCCTGACTTCTGCCAGCTAGCTGCAGGCCTGGAACAGTGGGATATTTCTGAGGCAGACCCCCAGAACCTCCCTGAGAGAGACCCTCGATAAAGACACTCTATAGGGCTAGGAACAAAGTTCGGGTGTGGGAGACCAGAGGGATGCTGTGGGCTGGCTCAACAAGATTTTTACATCTGTCCAAGGAAAGGTAGGGACAGGAGTGTGGCTAGGCAGTGTGGAGGATGTTGGCTCTGTTTAACTTCTGGACCCCCATACTATGAGGGCATCGCCGCTTTGGGTACTTTTAATAACACTACCAACCATGACGTCTGCTCATGACATAAAAAGAACAAACTGATCCTAACTGAAGTATCAGGAAAAAAGACTTGTTTAAAAAACCCACCTGCTGCCTATAAACACTTATGCAATGAGACCCTGAGGTCTCCCAAGACTTCTGATACCAGATACTTATATTCTGGCATAGTTAGCTGATGGGCCTGCAACACAGGACTAACTCCCTGTGTTGCTACTGATATCTTTAATGATACCAAAGATTATTGTATGTTAGTACAGCTTATGCCTAGAGTACTCTATCTCCCCACAGATGCCTTTGTGGATGAGTTTGATTTCTGCCATGAGCGATTTAAGAGAGCCTATTTCCCTGACTTTAGCTGTAATTTTAGGATCAGATGTGACACTGGAACAGCTGCCCTAGTGCAGGCCCCTCAGTACTTTCCTCAATTAAGAGTAAGCGCCATACAGATTTTAATGCTGAAACAATATCAAGGGTTACGGGGACAAGATAATAAATAAAATAAAACAGATATATAGGTTCTAAGATTAGAACAACGGACTAAAAGGAGTGGGGAATGAACGGAATAAAAATTATTATTTTTTTTTTTTGGTCTTTCGAGACAGGGTTTCTCTGTGTAGCCCTGGCTGTCCTGGACTCGCTTTGTAGACCAGGCTGGCCTCGAACTCACAAAGATCCACCTGCCTCTGCCTCCCAAGTGCTGGGATTAAAGGCGTGCGCCACCACCGCCCGGCAATAAAAATTATTAAAAGACCTCCTAAGTTGGCAGTAGAGCCAGGCCAGCCGCCAGGTGATTCCCGGAACTTAGCTGACCATAAACAGGTTGAAACCAAGAATGAAGGTCAATTGGGCCACGGGCCCCCAGGGCTTCAGGAAGTGGCTGACCACAAAGTAGATAACAAAACAAGATTAGATTCATTCCTGAGACAAACAGATGTAGGATGTTTCCCGCTGATTAACTAATGGGCTGGGCTGGTACATTCCAGCTGTATTTCCCCTCCCCCTTGGGTTGTGGTAAACGATGGGCTGGGCTGGTACTTCCCACCTGTAATTTCCCCCACCCCCTTAATCTGTGGTGCTCCCCCATAAAATATTGGACTCTCCCCCAAATCATGGTCGCGACTCCTACCCCTGCATGGGATACGAGTGGCGCCCCTCAGTGCACTGAGCCCTTCCCCTTTCCCCCCGAAATAAACCTCTTGCGATTGCAAAAAAAAAAAAAAATAAATAAATAAATAAGGATTACCGTGGTGGCACATGCCTTTAATCTCAGCACTCAGGAGGCAGAGGCAGGTGGATCTCTGTGAGTTCATGGCCAACCTGGTCTACAAAGTGAGTTCAGGGCAGCCAAGGATACACAGAGAAACCCTGTCTCGAAAGACCAAAAAAAAAAAAGGTTAACGTTTTGAATTTTTGGTGTTTTTTTTTTTTTTTAAATCATTGGGATTAATTGGAAATGTCTCCTCCTGGTGGACAGGGAGGTCACTTGTTCCCTCCTTTTTTTTTTTTTTCTTAAGATTTTATTTATTTATTATGTATACAGTGTTCTGTCTGCATGTATGCCTGAAGGCCAGAAGAGGGCACCAGATCCCATTATAGATGGTTGGATGGTTGTGAGCCACCATGTGGGTGCTGGGATTTGAACTCAGGACCTCTGGAGGAGCAGCCAGTGCTCTTAGCCTCTGAGCCATCTCTCCAGCCCCTTTGGTGTTTTTTTAATGAGCATTTTACTTTGCTTTGGAAATGTTTTATGTAGTGATTAAAAACATGTATGGGTATAAATCCACCTCTACTTCCTGAACAAGATACTAATCTAAGTGATATCTTATCTGTAAAATGAGATAGATGCTGTTTTCTATCTGTTATTGTAGATTTGACAATTAAAAAAACAAAACAAATCATTGGGCGTAGATGAGGACCTGGTTAGGTAAGTGCCAAATAAATGGTGGACGCTATAATTACTAGGATAAACTTGGATTTTTAAAAATTATTTTTTAAGTTAATGTATAAAGTAATGACTTTCATTATAACATTTTCATACTTAATTTGTTATTTGTATTTTGTGTGTGTGTGTGTGTGTGTGTGTGTGTGTGTGTGTGTGTAAAGCTGTATACATATTTGTTGGGGCTGCTTCTCCCTTTCCATTATGTGGGTCTTGGGGAGCAAACTTAGCTCGTCAGGGTTAGCAGCAAACTATTTTACATGATGAACCATCTTGCCAGCCCCATAATTTGTTGTTTCCATTACTCCTCCCCCAAAGGCCCTCCCCTGCCTTCCCTGGTCTCATACTTGTAGGGCTAGATTTAAAGAAATCTTCAATCCAGTTAGTAAGAGAACTACAATCTGACTGAATGTTTATGTTGCAGAATGCATACTAAATATGAACATAATTGTGAACACTTAAACACTTTTCTTTTGGCAAGTCAAGGGATATATGGTGAAATAAAAAAATGGATAGTATTAGCAAAATCATGCTCCATAAGAAGTTGGAATTATAGAGCCATCTAACCAGTTGCTGTCTTCCATAGAGCGATTTTAAATATTAACAGATATATTGAAGCATGAACTTTATCTTCAATCAACTTGCATGCATTTTCATTAAAGGAGTTGACATTAATTCCGGTTTAACATTATTTCACATTTCTCTACCAGTGAAGAAGTCTTGGAGACAGATTCACACACAGAGCAACGTGAAAGTAAGTATAGTTGATTAATAAATTCAAAGTTGGCTGTGCTACTACAATTGCAGAATTAGTAAGAGGTTTTCAGGCATGCTTTCCATTCATTACACTGACCTTATGAATTTGAAAACCTTACACATGTAAGAAAAACCTGTTGCCTTGTGTCTAAGTGTAGTACTGGCATAGTCCCAGTATATGAGCAGTCTTTTTTTTAAGTCCTGGCTTAAGTTTAGAATCATTTCTCTAGAGCACTGTATATAAGTTCCAGTTCCTCTTCATACAGCCCACATCCATACACCTAAGCAAAGCTTTAGCTTTCTACAGATAGTGGTTTCTTTCATGAATTAGTGTAGCACTTCAAGAATGTAGGATAGAGTCCAGTTTATCATAAAGCATGCAGAGACTACCTTAGGATGCAGGAAATGCGTGTATTCTCATTAAAAATTTCCCTCCTTCCCTCTCTTCCTCCCTCCCTCCCCCCTCTCTCCCTCCCTCCCTCCCTCCCTCCTTCTTTCTTTTTTTGAGCTGTCCTAGGGCTCACTGTGTAGACAAGGCTGGCTTCAAACTCATAGAGATCTACTTGCTTCCAGAGTGCTGAGATTAAAGGAGTACACCGCCATCCCCAGCTTCTATTTTTTTTTTTTTTTTTGGTTTTTCGAGACAGGGTTTCTCTGTGTAGCCCTGGCTGTCCTGGACTCACTTTGTAGACCAGGCTGGCCTCGAACTCGCAAAGATCCACCTGCCTCTGCCTCCCAAGTGCTGGCATTAAAGGCGTGCGCCACCACTGCCCGGCTTCTTCTATTTTTTTATGTGTATAATACTACCCATTATTTCATTTCTGCAGTTTTAGTTTCCTGATGTCAATGGTGGTCTAAAATATTAAATGGAAGTTCTAGAGAAAAAAGGAGAAGGTATATATAATGTTTTACTATGAGAGAGAACATTTTATTATGAGTTATTGTTGTTAATCTCATACTGTGCCTAATTTATACATGAATTTTTTATCATGCATACATATATATGGGAAAAAAGTATAGTACATAGAGGATTCAGTACTATCCACAGATTCAGGCATCTACTGAGGGTCCTGGGGTGTATCCTTGGGGAGAAAGCAGATACTACAAATGTCTAAGATTTTGTTTGTTTCAGTTATTTGTGATAAGAGGATATCTACAGAGTAGCCTCCTTACAACTGCAGGATCCTATATTTTAGGTTTTTTTTAATAATTTATTTTTTATTTCTTCAAGTTACATCTCAATCACAATCCCCTCCCTACTCCCACCTCCAGTCCCACCCTTCCACCCTCCTCCCCCTCAACACCCTCATCCTCTTCCCTTCTTTTTTTTTTTTTTAGTTTAAGGTATTTCTTTTTTCCCCCCAACATCTCTCCCTTTCAGTCCAAAAAAATGGTTCTTTTTCTTATAACTATAAATACAATACAAAACAACAGAAATAAATAGGCCACAATTGTAAGAGTTATATGGCTTAGCATACATTCCCAATGTCCAGTCCATATGTATTTGGCACCTGACTTTAACATTCTACTATCTAACCATCTCCATGAGTTTAAAGTTCTATATCTAACTCAGCTTTCATACTAACTTGCCTCATAATTTTAAAAATATCTTCTTAGATCCAGAACACCCTCTTGATTCCTAAACAACTCAAAATTTAACTATGAGACTAGTAGTAAATGGTACCAAGAACATACTTCTATGAGGCATTGCAGTGTAGCATAGTAATACAAATTGTAACTGGATACCTGGCTTTTAAGGCCAGACTCTCACTTCTTGATTGTATAGCCTTGATAAATTCTCTTAACTTCAGACTTATTAATTAATAGGGGATAATAGGATACATGAAGTTAGACTGAAAAAAATAACATCTGTGAAGCTCCTCTGTTCACTATGTGTGGCATAGAGTGATGCTTGAAGTTATTTTTATTACCATTAGAGTAGACTAGCAAGTAGCCTTTGTTGATGTAAATGGGAGTATATAAAATAAGTCCCAGTTAATACGTTAAAACTGTGCCCTTAGGTAACTCAAAGCATTTATTTTTCTAGTATATATCCAAGTCATTTTTGGAAAAATACAGTGTTGTATACTAATTTATCTTCAAAGTTAGGTTCAAAGTTAATTTTATATAGATGTATTTGAGAAAGTACTGTACTTAGACATTGAACTTTTATTTTTATTGTTTCAGATTGAAGTTGTTCAAGATAACCAAGGGACGAAGAATTCTGATCCTTCTCCCAGAATGGACAATAGCTTTGATGTTTTAAAGAAGTATTCTTTCTTTTTTAACCTACATTTATATATATACCTCTCCACAGGAGGCTCTGGTTCACTGTCTAAGGCTCATATGCTTAGAATTTTCAGTTTGCAAAGTAGGGTCCTTGAGAAGGTATTAGAAGAGTACTGACAAAGTGTCACAACTTGTGGATTTAGGTATGAGCAGGTGTGGTCTGTTTACTGAGACTTGAGGATATTTCTTTGGTAGTACTGTGGATTGGAAGGCAAGTGCTCTGACACTAACTACATCTCAGTCACCTCTTAGGATATTTGTACCTTTCATTTCCAGATTGAAAGGGAAAACAAAAGTTTTATTTTTGTGTGTGTATGTGTGTTTCATAGTTTAAATCTCTCTCACACACATATACATATATATGTATATATTTATGTGTATGAGTGTTTTGCCACATGTCTGTGCACCATGTGTGTGCTTGGTGCCCAGGGAGACAGAAGAGGGGGTCAGAGTTCTGAACCTGCAGTTACAAATGTAAACCGTCATTGTGGGTCCTGAGAACCACATCTGGGTCCTCTGTAACAGCAACATGTGCTCATAACCACTGAGCCATCTTTCTAACTCCTGTTTTTCCCAGCTTTATTGGAACATAGTTCAGAAACAATTATGGACACATTTAGTATACTCAGTGTGAGATATGGTAAGCCAATTGCCATAGTAAGTTAGTTAACACTGACTATTATAGTTTTGTGGCAAATTGACAGCTAAAGCTAACGGTGACACCATTTCTTTCATTTTAAAAGAAAGGAAAATCAATGAAGGGGTTTGTCAAAAGCCATATAGGATTATAGATACTATTTCACAGATATTAACAGTCACCCTTTTCATATGCTTTTATATTATTATATTACTGTTCTAAACTTGAAAATACTAACCTATAAGTTTCATATCATGAGCTGGGCCTGGAGGTGCATTCCTTTAATCCCAGAACTTGGAAGGCAGAGGCAAGGGAATCTCTTAGTTTGAAGCTAGCCTGGTTTACATAGTTCCAGGATAGGAGGGGAACATAGTGAAGCCTGTTTCAAGAAACCAAAGAAAATAAAGTTTCATATCCAGTTGTTAAAAATAGCCAGTAGTTTGCATCAACTTGCATGGATATCCATCTATCTATCTATCTATCTATCTATCTATCTATCTATCTATCTGTCTGTCTGTCTGTCTGTCTGTCTGTCTGTCTGTCTGTCTGTGTCTGTCTGTCTATCTATCTATCTATCTATCTATCTATCTATCTATCTATCTATGTCCCTAGACTATTTAAGATAATTTAAAGAAACTCATTTTGGAAAAAAGATAGGATCTAAATTCGTTAAAGTATGAAAAAGAAAAGAAGAAATGTACAAAGGTAGAGGTTAAATAGGTTGCTTATATTAGAGAGGGGAATAAAATTTAAATATGGCAGTTGGAAATCAAATGGAAAGGACATGTTGCTATAGAATCTAAAGTCTGACTCCTATCTCATGTGAAGGTGAGTGTAATGAGTTTGCCACATGTCTGAGGATAAAAGAAAAACAGAAAGTTACTGGAACTGGGAAAATGATGTTTAAAGGGCTAGTCTCCCCCCCCCCCCACTCTCCCACCCCCGTCTCTTTTTCCCCACCTCCTTTTGAAAAGGAGATGATTTTAGAGCCCAGGAAATTTAGCTATTCAGAAAAATCAAAACCTGGCATTCATTCAGAAATAGGTTTTGTAAGATTTTAGTAAATTTGTTTTTAATCTAAGTTAAGTAGAAATCATTTTTTATGTTAACACATGGCTCTTGAACATTTGTTTCTCTGACTGCCTACCCAAGACAGAGTCTTGCTATGTAGCCCTGACTTGCTTGGAATGCAGGTTAACTTTGAACTCAAGAGATTCTCCTGCCCTGCTTCCTGGATTAAAGGTGTGCTCCACCACACCCAACCTTCTTTCTTTTAAATCTATTTAAGAGCTTTCTGGGTGGTACTTTTTTCAACAACCATGAAATAAGCTTCATATTTTGATGTTAGAACAAAATCCCCAGGTAGTTCCAATACATTAGCTTATTTTACTTTAGAGCAGTAGCAGTGGTCCTCAACTTTCCTGTTGTTGTGACCCTTTAATACAATTCCTCATGCTGTAGTGACTCCCAGCCATGCAATTATTTCATTGCTACTTTATAACTGTAATTTTGCTACTGTTAGGGATCATAATGTAAATATCTGATATACAGGATATCTGATATGTGACCCTAAAGGATCATGACCCATAGGTTGAGAACCACTGCTTAGATTATATTTAATGATAATAACTGAACCAAT
>CAJQZJ010028231.1:0-22272 GCA_907164525.1 Lophiomys imhausi | reverse complement strand
AAGGTTTGTTTAGCTCCAAAATATCAAAATAATTTCTTCTTTAATCCGGATTGAAAGGTAATACTTTATATATTATCAAAAAACCAAATTTGCTCCAGGAAAAATATTACCTGACCCCCCCAAAAAAAGGTAATTGTCCCAGAGTTAGGATTAGGGCAGGGCTCTGTTCTTTCTTATCTTTCCAGGAGATTTAAAGCATCCATTCAAGGAATCCAGGGACAACTGGACAACGGAAACCTCAGCAGAAAACAGATCAGACACCAAAGAAGACGAGTGGCCCAGATGATCCAGCCTTGCAGACTTCTTCAATAGCAGTTTCCTCAAAAGTCTATAACCACAACAACTCAAAATCGCTAAGATCGTTCAGCTCCACAGACTACTCCAGCCAGATCTTCAGTGAAGTTCTGAAGATCAGCTTCTGTCTATGAACTTCGTAGGACATCTAAATAGCTGAGCACAAAGGGACTGAACATCAAATGATTCTATTAACATTTTTAACCATTTTTCCATTCTTATTTGGGCCCCAAACAGGTTTACTACGTCCCAAATCAGCAGGAAGTCATTTTAAGAGAACAACGTCCCATCCCCAGAAGGTGGGGAGGGTGTTCTTCCCCTTTGGTTATTTGATAGATAATAGAAAATTTTGTTATTTAGGGGAAAAGACTACAAGCTGTTAAATGGTCTTGTTAAATGGGTTTTGGAGGTTAGACCCAGGGACTTCTCTCTTTTGCTTTTCTGTATCCTCCTTTCTCTCCTATATAGGAGTGAACAGACTTGAGAAAAATGGGACATAGACATAGTATAGGAAAGAACAAGAAAAAAGGACAGATTATTGAATATAGCTTTATACCTTTGTAAACTGATATAAAATTAATATTATATTTGGCTAAATTGGTATTGATCATTGTATATTAATGCAAATTTAAGATTGTATAGGGCTACATGGCTATTGATCTTTGTATATTGATACAAAATTAAGATTATATTTGGCCACAATGGTATTGACCCTTGTATATTAATGTAAAATTAAGATTGTATTGGGCTACATCAGTACTGATCTTTGTATATTGATACAAAATTAAGATTATATTTGGCCACATTGGTACTGATCTTTGTATATTGATACAAAATTAAGGGTAACGCTTCTTAAAGGTATTGTTTGTAGTAATACTTAAAAATGAAATGCCAAGTTTTGACCTCTCGCTACCAACCGACATAAACTGTTTAGGATAATTAAGAAACGGAAACTAGTAGTCATGAAAACGTGTCATTTTGTTAGTTACTATGACAGTCTATCACAGTTATTTTCTAAGCTACTCAGAAATCAAGTTGCTAAGAGACAAGCAATATTTGCTTATCTAAATATAAGAGATAGATAGGGCATCTTCAAAAACCTCAAGAGATCTGCAGAATATGGCATTCAAAGATGTTTTCTTAACTTAAGATTTTTTGATATCGAGACATGTCAGCTCCTGACAGCACCCCCTATATTACTCCAAGTAGAAGATGAGCATCGAAAAATCTCCAGTGGGAGATGATTAAATTGGTGGTAAGCCATTCTCTTGGCAAGAAAATCACACGCTTCAACTGTAGACAGACTTCTGTGCAAAAAGGACAAAACTTGAAAGCAGGTAAGTCAACAGCCTAGCTCTGCCAAGACAGGGTAGGTAAGTCCTTCATAATTCCTGCTCTACAACCAATGTCTGTCAGAGAAATGGGGCCAAATGGCTGAAGATTGATGCTGTAATGTATGGAGAGAAAACGGGAACTGTCCAGGCAGCCACTGGTATGTCATTTTTTAGTTTTGGAAGCTGCAGGCCCTGCACTTCCTATATAATCAGATATATTTATCCCTCTCAGGTCTCTGAGGTGGTTGAAGAATAGATACCTAGAGTGTCATAGTTAAATTTTGAGTTGTTTAGGAATCAAGAGGGTGTTCTGGATCTAAGAAGATATTTTTAAAATTATGAGGCAAGTTAGTATGAAAGCTGAGTTAGATATAGAACTTTAAACTCATGGAGATGGTTAGATAGTAGAATGTCAAAGTCAGGTTCCAAATACATATGGACTGGACATTGGGAATGTATGCTAAGCCATATAACTCTTATAATCGTGGCCTATTTATTTCTGTTGTTTTGTATTGTATTTATAGTCATAAGAAAAAGAACCATTATTTGGACTGAAAGGGAGAGCTGTTGGGGGGAAAAATAAATACCTTAAACTAAAAAAAAAAAAAAAAAAGAAGGGAAGAGGATGGTGGGGCTGAGGGGGAGGAGGGTGGAAGGGTGGGACTGGAGGAGGGAGTAGGGAGGGGATTGTGATTGAGATGTAACTTGAAGAAATAAAAAATAAATTATTAAAAAAAAGAACTTTAAACTCATGGAGATGGTTAGAGAGTAGAATGTTAAAATCAGGTGCCAAATACATATAGACAGGACATTGAGAATATATGCTAAGCCATATAACTCTCATAATTGTGGACTACTTAGAAATGTATAAATAAAGTGACTTTTAGTGAAAAAATGTTAATAATGGATGACTGAGATAATTTATTGAACCAATATCTTTTATTCCTGATTTAATAATCTAAATGGTGTGTCTTAGAATGTGTGGGTGGTAGTATCAGAAATTATCTGTGTATCTCCTCGGGCTTCTAATTTCTATGGAATGAGATAATTACTCCTTTTATGAATATGTTCAGGGGATGTTATTTTTTACACTCTATATTGGTGTGTCCTTACTCTTCAGTAAGACAGAACCTTATGGCATACGGCAAGGATATACCATTTTCATTCTCAGTATGGTGTCTATATCTAACTTGTGTTAAGAGCCAAACACCCCAGCCTGAAATCTATTTGTTGTCTTTGTTCATTAAAAGTTTCTAGTTTTTAATACGAAAGCCAATATTTTGTTTCTTGGGTTCCTCTATAGATTCCAGCTCTGTTTCTATAAATTATTCCCCTTAGATGACAATTATTTTCGTGTTCTACTCTACTTGATAATTTCAGAACTTCTTGCTGTAAACCTTAATGATTTTTCTGTAATCATGAATTGTTTATTTACCATAAATATGATATTCATTTTCTAAGTAGTTTTTAAGTGTCTTAAATAAAAAAAAAACTTGATAATGAATGAGAATGGAAGGGATTCTATTGCTTATTAGCAAACAGAGATTTGCTTTGCTTTTTATTATTTCTGCTGACTCAGTGTAACAGTGGCAGATTTCATAAAAGCATTTTCATGCAAGTATATCATGTTCTTTCCAGCTCCTTCCTTCTCACCATTTCCAAGGCTTCTTTTTCCAAGACTTTCCCTCCTTCTATGTCATATATAGGAGATATATATGTGTATATCTTATCTAATTAAGGAAGTGACACATTGTTCTCAAATTAGTCAATAATCAATTTGCTCCCTAATAATCTTGAGTATATATTTCAACTTAGAATACTCATCAGAAGATATTTCTGATAATTGAGTTATGAAGAAAATTACTCTCTGTAGGTTGACATCTCAAACTACAAACTTTCATAATGTACTCAAATGTCTAGAAACATCTTAAAATAAAAATAAACTTGTTATGAATAGTCACTATGTCCATTCCTCTTCTTTCTTGTTGCATGAATGAAGTTTTAACAAAAATATTTACTTAAATTCTATAGTAGGTATCTTTTACTTGTCCTCTGTGGGAATGTATTCATCCTTTTCTTAGGGGTTATATTTTATGTTGGTTTTCAAATATACCTTCACTTGTGGGAAATTTAGAAGAAAGTTGTCACCACAGTAGAGTATGCTTTTTTAATTACTTTCATCACTATGTGTTCACTGCAGTATGGAGAGCATTGTTCAGAAGATGGGGGTAGGCAGAGATCTATTTAAAGTAACTTATTAGTATCTAAAACACTTTGAGGTTATGAAGAGGCATGATTTGATTGAAAATAATGTATATAAAAAAGAAAAAAACTTACTAGAGGAAATCATTAGGGCTTTGGAAATTGTAATATGAAGAAAGAAGAGAAGAACCTGTTGGAAGACTTTCATGTGACTATTCCTGTGGTTGGCCCAGCTGTGAGTTGCATTTTAGAGATTTAGTATGTTTGGGCAACTTTTGGTAGGTAGCAGAATTTGGGTTTTGGCACAATGGATACATTTTTAAGTGGATCTATATTATTTGTCATGTACATCCATTCACACAGACATGCATACAAAAAGCCCATGCATATATAGATACCCTATAAAATGTTAAAAAAAAACATTCAGGCAATAGTGTAAAAATAAGTTACCAACTAAATTCAGCCTACAATGCATACTTATCCAACCCTTGATATAGAGCATCATAATAAGTAAACACCTCATTTTTTACAGACAGAATTTTTCAGTATAACTATGACTGTCCTAAAATTCACTTTGTAGTCAAGGAGACCTCAGACTCAGAGAAATACCCACATCTGCTTCCCAAGTGCAGTGATTAAAGGTGTTCACTACCATGCTGCCTTAAATCTCCTTTTTTTAAAATAATTTATTTTTTATTTCTTCAAGTTACATCTCAATCACAATCTCCTCTCTACTCCCCCCTCCAATCCCACCTTTCCACCATCCTCCCCCTCAACCCCCCATCCTCTTCCTTTTTTTTTTTTCGTTCAAGGTATTTCTTTTGGACTGAAAGGGAATGCTGTTGGGGGGGAAAAGAAATCTCCTTTTTTGAAAAGATTCACTTTTGTAGTTCTGTACTCCTTTCTATTGATCAGTTATGAGTATTTCTTCCTTATTACCATCTGTTCTGCACATTACTTCCATCTGACCATCAGTATTCCCAACCACATTTTTCCTCTTCTATTCAAATTTGATGTATTCTATAGAAGTGTTCTTGCAAGGTTTTCTTGCCTCCACTACATATTAATCACATTATCTTTGTGCACTCACCTTATCTTGATATACCTTTAATAAATTTATGAGCTTCTACAATAGGACAGTTTCGAAATCCCAGGACTTGAGAGGGTAGGCTGGAGGATCACAAGTTCAAGCCCAACCTGTTCTATATAAGTCTAGGCTAGTTTGGGTTGCATGAACTCTCTCAAAGATTTTCTCCATGGTAAATATTATTATTTTTTATTTTCTTATTTTTCTTCTTTCAAATGCCTAAAATATAATACAAAGTCAAGATGAATTACAAAATCCCTCTATATAAACACTTAATTTAAATGCAGCAAATATATTTGAATCTCCTTATTTTCTCCTAATGAGGTCCAATATGTCATTTACATGTTTTATATATATATATATTTATATCAGTTATATGTTGTATGTATGTACGTATGTATGAATGCATGTATATATATATGTATATATGTATGTATGCATGTATGTATGTATGTATGTATGTATAGAAGTAAGGCAAACAAGTCCATATTTAGATGAAGCCTTATTTCTTAGGTATTCTATAATTTTTGGTCTTAGTGTTGTTTTCTATTAAATGCAGACTGTGATATTTTCAACATCCAAGTATGAGATTTGTGACAAAGTTATTTCTTCTGTTGTTAAAACAGCATTGCCAAAAAGACATTCAGATTTCAGTAAGGACTTCCAGTAGTTTATCTCAAATATATTTACAAATTAAGTATCATTTGATACAATATTTTTATCTGAACAAACATCCTGTCACAATAACCCAAAGTATGAAACATCCTTTACTATTACTTACATTATGAGTATGACAACTAAACATCAATTATTCATACAAAATTGATAAATGCACAATAAATTGTAAAGTGAACCATTTCATGCTTTTAATATAGTAGTGATTTTGTTCAAATAATTTTATTAATTTTAAGAAATATTCAGTAATATAATACAATCACTCCTTCTACTTGGGAGTGGGGTTGTAAAGAGGCTATGGAGAATCAAAAGCTGTATTATCAAATTATATAAGAAAATCTACAGTATTCTCAAGTGATTCAAAGAGGCAGTTATTACAGAAGCAAGCTCTGGTTTATTTAATAATATAAAGGACTCAGCAAAGGGTGATTTGCCTGTTTGAAATATTACAACATCATAAAATTCTTTCTCAAGCACATGCAAATATATTAGCATAGAAAATTTTAGTCCTTGTTTAATATACCTCATAAAATTTCCATAAATAAGTATCAGTTTAGTGATGATATTAAAGCCAAAAACTAATGATAATATTTAATGCATTATCAAATATAACACCATGAAAAAATTGTGATGACTTTTAGGACATGTTGCAATTATTAGAGCTAATTAAAGTAAATAATTAGAGAATTTTATTGTTTTGTCTTATAAAGAATCTGATTTAGATGTCAATTGCAATGTTTAGAAGACAGTAAAGTTGCTTCTCTTTATGTACACATTTTACTCTATAGATACAGAGAGACAATTTTGAGACTCTACATATAATTGTGGTGCCTTAATGCACACTGAAAAACAAAACTAAAAAGCATGAGTAATTAAAACAGCATCAATATTAAATTTTATTTTAAGATAATTATGACTATTTGGAGAAGTCTTACATCAGAGGGAAGAGTATTCATTAAGTCCAGGAGAGTGGTCTCTTAGCCTTAAACATAGCATAACTTTTGAAAGATTATGTTGACATCACAAATATTATGGTAGCAATCTAGTTGAAGCTTTTATTTAGTCTTAATATGCCCTTGAGTTCAATGTCTTGTTTTGTAACTATTTATTTAATTTTCAATGATTCTAATACTTATTATAATATAAAAAATAGTGAAAGCTGCAAACTAAAGGTATGAGTAAGGATATGTTTATTGGAGTATATTTGAATATACAAATATATATCTGCTGTTATCCAAATATGTGAAATTAGGAATATACTATAAAATCCTTCTTCAATTCTTTAGTTCTAAGGCAAGGTCAATAGTAATGACATTTAGAAACAAAGTACACAGTGAGATAGTACAACTGTGATACTATTACTGGTCCTGTTTCTTTTGTTTTAATTAAGGATATTGACATGTGTACAATTTCACAGTGAAGTTTACAAATTAATTATCACCATCTTCAGTCTGCTAGTTCAGTGAACAGGACCAGGTCAGCAGCTGAAAATGACTTTAGTGATCTGATATCAAACAATCTACGTGAAGCAATTCTGCTCTCCTAGGAGAAAGTGTCCAGTTATCTAAATGGCAAGTCTGGTACCAATAAACAATTACGATGGTGTATACAATACAGTTCTTTGTTTGCTATGAATATACTCCCTTCTGGATCTTGGTCCTTGAGGTCAAGTTGCTGTTGTTCAAGGAAGTAGTCAGTGGTAGTTACAAGAAGACATGGTCCCAGTATAAAATCCATCAGGTGGAGTTGGTACTCAGGTTGCAAGGTAGAAAACCAGACCTTTTATAGAAAAAGCACAGTAAGATTCCTTTCTTGTGTTTAAAGAAACCAAGCACCAGTTTAATGTAGCTGTGCTTGGCCACAAAAGAGATTGAGTGCCAGCAAAGTGTAATACAATTTCTGAGAACTGGGGGTTGGAGATCCTATCTCCCAGTGGTGATAAAGTTGTTTTTAATATGCATCATACTGTATAAGGTTATCATTGATAATAATATTATATAATCAGATCATAACTATTATAAATAAATTTTAAAATAAGAGTGAAAAATAATTGTTATTATTCAAAATGTTATCTGTCCTTTCTAAATAAGAATCCATTTTTTAAATTTGATAATGACAGTGTGGTTTGTTTTTTAAACCACATTAATATATTTGGAAAAATGCATGTCACAATGTTTCACAATAGAAATAAGCACAAAATATTTACTCTTTTGCTACACATCTGTATGTGTATATATTAATGGGTTTAGGATATTACAATTTTTCATAAAATATGAAAATGTTTTATGATTCATATGTTTTAAGCAATGAAAATGGAGAAAATTGTAGCCTCTTATCACAGTGTACCATAGATATTTTAGGACAGCTCCTAAGTTTAAAATAGCATGAAGTGATTAATATTCATCAAAAGGAAGTAGGAGGAGAAGCATCATTTTATTTTCAATTAATAGAAAATATGGCATTGTCTATTTTTAGTCTCTTAGCTATTTATCCATTCCCTATGGAGGCGAATGGGCTGCCACATTCTTCATCTGCTTTCTCACTGAAAGTGCCTGGCGGTGCTTCCAAGCTAACCACATGGTTTCTATGTAGCATGGAATCACTATCTTTCTCAGCCATACAAGTCTGTGTTTTGTGATAAAACTCAGTTACGGTGGCCTCGCAGACTCTGCCCTGTGTGAGAAAGAATTCTCTCTTGCTACAGGATTCCACTAAAAAACCTTCTGATGTTTGACTTTCTTCTGCAAATGTACCTGTCATTCTGATGCTTGTTTATATCCTAAATCATTTTCTTACTAAATTGAAGCCTGTTTAACTCTAAATTAAATAGCAAAGAGAGTTGCTGACTGGCGCATAAAACAAGTTTTGTCAGGGACAAACCACAATTTATGGTTTAATAAAAAAGTTTTATCTAAGTATGTATATTAATAATTTTCAGAGTACTGTGCAAAAGTTTGTCTTGTGATTTCTTGGTATCTACATTTTAACTTATTCAGGATCTTCACTGATAATTTCAGCCAATGTATTGCCTTTGTCATCTGTGATTGCATATCTTTTTGTATGGACAACAATTGGATCAGTTGTATAAGAGAACTCTCTGTGTTAGCCTTTTCTGATATTTTGTCAATAACCTAAACACTCTCATCTTACTATTAAAAATATAAGATAAATAAATGAGCAGCAGCTATGTAAATCATTTTGCTATAATAAATAAAAAACCTTAAATAAACTATTCTGCAGAGAGTGCAAGATTTGTATATGGTTGTGATCTGAGAGTGAGCATAAATAGCATTTATGTTGTCCATTCTTAGAAAGGAAAAAAAAAAAAGCTTTAACAATGACTATACAAATGAATAGATACTTTGAGGATTCTCCATAAAGCCAGGATGTTTTTGTTGTTGTTGTTGTTGTTGTTTCCAGACAGGGTTCTCTGTTTAACCTAGCCCTGCCTGTGCTGGATTCACTTTGTAGACCAGCCTGGTGTCGAATGACAGAGTACCACCTGCCTCAGCCTCCAGAGTGCTGGGATTAAAGAAGTGCACAGCCACTCCTGACAAAGCCTGGATCTTGTAAACACTATAAACTCAAAAATAAATAGGTTATGTAGAAAAATTAATCCATTTTAAAAATCAATGTAATATAAGGACAATGTATAAGTTCACATAGTCTTTCATGAAAACACTGGAAGAAAACATAATTCACTCGTTATCTTAGCACACTGTCAAGCAGAATAAGCTATTTTAATTATACAAAACATACTACACATTGCAAATACAACTGCAGAACATCAGTACTGCTTCTTACCCAGTGATCTATTGGATACACTTCAGAAACAAACAAACAAACAAAAAAACCTACTTTGATACATTTCCTTTCACCAACACTGCACAGACCAAGATTAAATAAAACTGAATCACTACAACTCACCTCGGAATACAAAATAAAGAATCACACAATGAAATATAAATCTATTAGAAATTATATCAGAAAAATAGGATGTCATAGCTGATCCTCAGGAAGTTTAAATAATTAAACTCTCAACTAATGACTATAAGTATGATAGAAATACTACATATGAGTAATAAAGATAAATAAATATTTTCCATTTGGTTATAAAAAGATTTTGTTCAACCTAGATAAACAAGATTAAAAGGCGGGAAATTTTTTGCAGAAATGTAAGAGGTACCTTGGAAATGAGGGCTCAGGGATTCCAAAAACCAATGAAACAAAAGTTTAAGATGAAAACAACTTTTCATTTCTACGTTCCTGAAGAAATCATAAACAGAATGCCAGTTATCCTGTGTCAGATAATGTAAAATTCACAGCATTAGTGACACCTAATTCAGACCTCAGATCTTCAAAAGGAGCAGAACCTGAGGGCTGAATATTAAGGCACAAGAAGAGGCTGATAAAAATGACATTTAGGGATTATATGTTCATTATGTGTTTATGTTGGTCAGGGCTGGATGTTCATAGACCACAGAAGAAATCTCTGAAAAGCATAAGCTGGTGTTTACAAGTTTCACAGTTAAAGTAACTTGAAGTCAGAATTTTCAAAATGAGGTAATAGACTAGAAATGTCTCCTATCAAGGGCCAGGAATATTGATTAATGATAAATCATTACAATCCTTTCACCTGAGATGAAGAATTATGGAAGGGTTAGCCTAACAATTTATGTTAAGGAAACATGGAAGTGTTCTTTGTCTGGTAAATAACTAATATGAACATTACAGCTTGTAGTCTATAAAACAAAATGTATTTTAAATGTGAGTGTTAAATTTCTGCAATTGCTTAAGGGAAATTACATTCTTAGTTCATTGTTTTAATTATATTCATAAGTTTACTAAGTTATTTGTTAACAATATTTGTTTCTGTTCACAGATTTTAGCTACCTTGCCAACTGCTGCCACTTGGGTGGTTTACCCAAGCTATTCTGCACTATTAGTTAGATAGGCAGAAATTTGCTCGAAGCTGCCTGAATGTGTAGATGGAAATTCTCACTGATCTGCTTATTTTAATCACATTTTTCTATGATTTTCTCTGATGACAATCCTTAAACCATTTCAGTGACTTTCGATTTTCATTCTTTCAGAGTTCTAAAGATTGTTAAATGTCATTCATGGACTTCTAGTATCACTCATATGTTCAAGTACTTAAGTCTTTTGAAGGCATAATTCTGATGTCAGGATAATGGCATTTTTAGAATAATAAAAGAAGGAAATGTATGTATAGAAAAATGAAAAGATTTAAGTTTGTTCCTATTTTTCTCTCTTGGAAATTATTTCCTTCCATCCCAATATAGTTATTAAGCTGTCTTTTAAAACCACTACTGAATAATAGCAAGTTCAACTTATTGTTCCTATGGAAAAAGATAAATGTCAGTTATTTTTTGATGCTTTAGGAAATGTCAATGTCAAATTTCATCTGAGGCTCTAAACTTCTAGTATAGAGTTCTATGAAGAACTTAAGTCTTATCATCAGTCATAGCACAATATTCAATATTAATCTGAATTTATAATAAATTCTTTGACATTGAGTATGATATTAAGTTCTCAATACTCATACTTTTATATCTTTTATAACTGTAAATACTACACTTAGTAGTGAAAATGGCATTGCCTCATGCCCCAAAGTAAATTTGAAGTATTTTACTTGTTCTACAGTGGCTATTAAATAGTGGGTGCAATTAGATAATAAATCATAATAACCTCTCACATAGACACACATCCTGAAGAAGAGGAAAAGCAAATTCTGTTCCTCAGCAACTGTGAATCACTTTGTGTCTGTGAAACCTGTTCTCCATATCTAGATCCCAACAGGATACTATGAGGAGTGCCAGGTTATATCTGATTACACAGTTGTAGGAAAACTTCCATACTTTTCTAAGAAGGTGATCAATAAACCTAACAAGCTTTGCATAAGGAATAGTGTGAGCTGTAAACCATGTACTCTGAGAAAACACTATATCTACCAGAGCTGTGTGTAATATCATTGAAAAATAACACAGAAATAAAATCATTTGACATGAAACATCATGTATTTTTTGTAGTTATAGATGTCCATATTTTCATATATGTGGGATGAATATACATGTGAAATAGTAATAGTCATGGTGGTTTTAAACATTTGAAAACCTATATCCCACTGAATATTTTTATAGGATTAGTGAATGCTCTCAACCCTTATATTGGAATTTTATAATAGTCAAGGCAGGAACTTGATATATTTACAAAGATTAGGAATTAAGTTAAAGATGTGTTATTATTAATAGCAGTTTGATGAAGGTTGGTGGAAGGAAAAACTTAAAGATTTAAAAAAACTTTCTAATGAGTGTCATATGTTAGGAGAACAGTGTGACTGTATTCTAGATAGGTTTCTTTCTTGTAGAGAATAATAATGTGATTTGCATCCACTTTTCTTGAAAGGAAACTAGGTTGAAAACAAGTAAAGTCATGTTTACATAAAGTATATGGTACTGAATAAAATGTAACATGGCCTACAGACAAATCCATAAAAAGTTGTATAAGAAATTGACATAGTGACTGAGGTGGTCGTGCATTTCTACCATATCCTTTGCTTTGTACCACTGGTCCTGAAATATATAATAAAAGAGTATAAAGGAATAAGAATGTACTTTTGTATGGGAATTGGATTCTTACTGTGGCTATTTGTTTAGAACATTCTGTTGGTAACAGCATATTTTAGAGCCTGAGCTTATCACAGTAGATAAGAAGCAAAGAGAAAACAAAAAACACACGAAAGAACTATGTTGAGATGCAGTCCAGGACATGTCCCAAGTGATCTATTTCCATCAACTAGGCTAAACTTTCTATTTTGAATTACCTACCAATAATGCCATTATATTATGAGTGTGTCAAGGGATTTATCCAATTATTAGATCAGAGCATTGAGGATTTAATTGTCTATGAAAAGGACATCACAGAGAACACAACTATTCTTCATCAATCCCTTAGATGATAATCTAATCAATTTTCCCATCAAATTTAATCATTACAGTAATTTCATATCTATAATGAAAAGGAAGAAAGAAAGGGTAATTCAAAGCTTATACTAAATAAGGCAATAAAAACTTGACCTTGCTTTTATGGAAATCATATTACTACTACCAATACTATTATATACACATATGTGCATTCACATGTACATAAAATGAAAGAAGCAATAAATAAATATTAATAAAAATAAATATTAGTAGACCATGAGAAATACATATAAGAATGGAATAATTTTAATACAAATAGCAGAGCTTGAGAATATGAATAAAATAATTCTAATTATAAGAGTGTATTTCTAAATATATATGCTTATTCTAAATAAATATCTTCTGCACCAAAATACATGACTGAGCTGTATTTTTAAGATGATTACAATGATTCACAATCTACTGCCAGCTGAGAATTAATTTGTGTCTCTACAGGTATTCTTATTTTCTAATCTTAAACATATTTACAGTGTCACAAGTTGAATATATTAGTTGCTGATAGATGATATAATCAAAAAGAATCATCTGAATTAGGACGTAGGGTTGGAGAAATTATTCTGAGTTTATGCACAGTGTGTACTCTTCCCAGGTCCCCAAAGTTGATTCCCAGAACCCACAAAGCAGTTCACAGCTCTCTGTAGCTCCAGTATTAGGGAATCCAAGCCCACTTCTGGTTAGTACTGACAACAAGCATGTATGTGGTGCACAAATATATCACACAAGTAAGACACCCATGTACATAAATATAACTAAAACAAAATAAAATATTGTGGATGAGTTAAGTATAAGAAATAAGAGAAACAACTTTCTGAAAGAAAAGTCATTTTGATTTTAATAAGAAGTATTGTTTCTCAAAGAACATTTTCTTCCTTTTTAAAATTGTATTTATTTTTTACTTCAGGTTACATCTCCATTATAAGTGTCCTCTTTCCACCCCTGCCAGTCCCACCCATCCACCTTCTACCCACTATCCCTTCCATCCTACTTCTCTGGAGTAGAGTGTCAAAGAACATTTTGTTAAATGTGAAACTTAACACTTACTCCAATGAACTCATAAATAAAAAAAAAAAACACACACACAACTAGATTAATGCAACTACTCAAACACTCAGTTCCAAGTTTTATACATCTCAGCAAACATTTATATAGTTAGCATGACCATTCTAAAGCCATAGAGCTTTGTTAGAGTTTACACTTTATCTACCAAAAATGTATTGTCTTATCACACATAAAAAATAAAATAAAATATATCACAATATCGAAAACAGAAAATAGTTTTTTAAAATAAACCTTTAACATGAACAAAAAAGGAACCTTTGTCCTACATATGAAACAGAGCTATACAAACAATAAGCCTCTATTTCTTAGAAAGAATTACTCAAATTTGAGAAATGACAACAGTAGACACAAATTTCTAACCTTTATGGTAAAAAATTATCTAACAGAATTTGTTACTTACACAAAGAGTTCATTGAGATATTTTTCCCTTATGTTTGAAATTCTCTGTAAAGATTTGATTACAGGCATTAGTAGGCAAACTATCAGTTCATCATATTGGAGTTTTATTTTAAAATTTCTCCTATATTCAGTAACTGAGGACCAACATTTCAAATATTATGACAGGTTTGTCACAAAATCTAGAAAGATTCAAATTATTTATTGACTTTTATGGTGAACACTTATTGTAGGTAGATACAGTTTTTTTTCCTAGTTGCTCATTTAGTATGTCTAACCATTTACTGCAATTTATCTTTAATGAGAATATACAAGCAACGTGGTATACACTAAACGCTCCTAGCACCAAACAGGGAAATGCATATCAAATATCCCCTTTTTACTGGTAGATTTGAATGCCCCTGTAATGTCTCCTTCACAAATATAATGTTTTTGTATTTAAGCATCATTTTCCTGAATAATTATCATTACTAATTTACTATTATAGACATTAATTTACCTTCAACAACACTTCCTTTTTCATCCATATTATCAAAATTTAATATAGTAATTCATGTTTGATGATGTAAAACATATTTCTTGCATGTGTATTTCAGAAGTCAGTGTAGGATGTTAAGAAAGTATTAACATCTTACAAACTAGCAATAAGTATATATATTACACAATTTGAGAAGTGGTATATTAGCTCACAATATTACATCAGCCAGTAATGTAGTTAACTATTTTTAGATTTGTCTTTTTCTTTTGTTGAACTCCACTACAGTGATATTATCTAACACTGATTATAGTATCATGTCTGAGTTATTTTTCTCATATCTGAGTTTATTTTATCATATCTTGTCATTGTTAAGATAAAATATCCTGACAAAAGTTATTTCAGCAAGAAAAGGTCTATCTTAGCTCACTATCTGGAAGTTTCATCCAGTTCTGCTAGGGAAGTTCTGGGGGCAGGTTCTGGGGAAGCTAGAAACTTTTCATCTATTATCAGGAAGGACAGGAAGGACTGGTGCTATCTCCTACATTTACAGTGGTTTGTCTCACTTCAGTTACTTAAATAAAGGAAATCCTTCCCCAATATGCCCAGAATTCAATAGTTGATTCCTTATGAACATGACCTGAGGTAAATTTAAGTTTAACAATCCATAAAAGGCATCACAGCATTTCATTTCAAAATTCTGTACAAAGCTTGCAATGACAGCCAGTTGCTGTGTCTATAATGCTGTGATTATAGACTTTTCAAACTCCTCAGGAGAAAGAAAACTACAATTTCATAGTAATATTATATTAACTGTAAGTCATAAAATTGATCCTATCATCACATTTTACTTGAGTTATTTTTCATTTAAATAGGTATATCTTAGTAAATAAAACAAAAGCTTAAAATATTTAGTTGGATCACTATTGAATTAATCCCCTGGTATGACACTTAATTTTTATAATATAGTTCTTGTTTTCAAATAATAAATAGCAATATAATATACAAATATCTAGTTATCAAAATATTACTCAAATAATATTTAGATGTGAGTTAATTTGAACTTGTGATGGTTAAGTTTATCAACTTGATAGATACAAACTAGAAAAAGATAGGGGAAAGGTACCACTTTTGAGGAATTGTTTTCATCCAATTTGCCCACAAGCAAGTCTGTGTACCACTGTCCTGATAGATAAATGATGTAGGAGGGCCTAACCTAAAGAGAGAGGAGCCATCATTAGACCAGTGGTCCTGGGTTATATAAGAAAACTAGCTGAAGGGAGTAGGAAAACAAGCAAACAAACAAACTCTAATCTGTAAGGCTAATATAGCAAAAATTACATGTTTCAGAATTCACATAATACCTGATTGCTGTTATTTTAATGTATGTTTGTTTATGTCTGAGTGTAAGGATACATGTGTGTGTTTGCAATTAGAAGTCAGAAGATGGTGTCAGATCCCCTAAGGTTGGAATTATAGGTGGTTATGAGAGTCAAGACTTGGATGCTGGTAACCAAAATCAGGAGTTCTGCAAAAGCAGCCAGTGCTCTTACAAACTGATCCATCTCTTCAGTCCCCACTATTTTGATTTTAACATAAGAAGAACCATCCTTGTATTGTATAGAGTAAATAGAATCATGGTAGCTCTAAATTCACACACACACACACACACACACACACACACACACACACACACACGTATAATTACATTTTATACTCTTCCATTTAACAATGGCAACATGGCTTGAATATATGCTGTGCCGAAAATATTTAAAATGAGTATAGGCTTGTGTAAATTACCTTTAGAAAAAAAAAGACTTATATTTAGGCCCTTTCTTGATAATCTGGTGTTCTCTGAATAGGCCTCCATGTCAGATATACTTTTTAGTAATGGTGCAAAAGAAGACACATCTAATTTGTTGACATTTGTTTTTTTGACATTCAGTTATAAAACTGAAAATGTTACCACAAATTTATTTTATTTAGACTAATGAAACTTTTCTTAATATTATTTCATTACTGAACTATATGAAATTGGCTAACCGTGGTAATAGTAAAAATGTGTAATAACTTTTACTTAATTTCATTATATATACAAATTTCTCCAGATCCATGCCCCAACCATTCCACTGCCTACACATAATGTGCATAAATAGAAGGTAACATTGGACAGATTTATTTCTTTTTAAGTAATCAATGCTTTAGGCAAATCCAGTACACACTGATTTCATGTTTTGCACTGTATATAGATCCTGAGAGTGAATTTAAAGACAACGTTCAAAAATACAAGTATTTGGGTCAGAGAATATTGGGGAATAAAAAGCGAGCTTGGTACCAGATAAAACTTCCAACTTCACAAGCAATTTGAGTAAGGTAATTAAAAACCAAAACATGTTTAAGTGTTGTGTGCAATCATCTATTGTTTTTTCCTGGTAGCATCAGGAGTGAGCAAATAAAGGAAGGTGACATTTGACAATGTTATTTTGATTGCAGTTAAAGGATATAGAACAAGTATATGATACTGCCCCTCTATTAAATTGCACATCCAGCACATATCTTGAAAGGATGGCAGAAATAGTAATGTTAGACTTAGATAAAATTTCTCTGGTAATTTGGGTTCTTCACAACTGTAATTCCAGAACTGAGGAGGTTGAGACAGAACGATTTCTATAAAGTCAATGCCAGCCTGTCTTGCAGAGTTAGGGTTTGTGGCAAAAGTTAAAAAGAGGGACAAAAATAAACTTCTCCAGTCAGGGAGGTAGGAAACAGGATGAAAGTAGTTGTTATGTCTCATTAATTGTACACAAGGACACAATAATTCTAGTTTTCAATTGGGAGATGACACTACTATTTTCTTGAATCTAATGGATTTTTATTTTTATTTAGCAAGCACATTGTCTACCAGGTGTTCTAAAATTATATTCAGTCATATAATCATTATCAGAGTATTGATAAAAATTTCTATGAGGCATCAGGATATACAGGGGGACTTAATTGGTTTAAACACTGATCATGGTACAATGAACAATACTCATTTATACAACAAATACTGATAATTATGTTCCAGATATTAGACTCACAGAAAGAGAAGAGGGAGGGAGTCAAAACCCCAGGATTCATGGAACATTGTAAGTTTTCATAAGTGAAACAGATTACTTTAAACATATATTAAGATATAAATAAAAGCAGATGGTAAAACAGAAGCCCAAAATTAGAGGCAATAGGTGTGGATTCTTGGAAACTTTAAAAAAAGAAGTAATTTATTTTTAAAAAAGTAATTTCTTTTTTTAAGAAGTAATTTCTAATGTTCTTTCATATCAATGAATAGTGGATAGTAGAGAAAAATGGCCTATAGAACCTGAAGTAAGTGTTGAAATCTAGAAGTCTAAGAGCCTTCTAGTCAGTTGTGTGGTATGGTTCACAACTATAGTTCAAACAGTTATACATATCATTTTCAGTTATGGCTGAATTAGGCCATATATTACCTGATAATTCTTCTATTTTGTACTTTGAATATCCAACATTCATTGACTTGTAGAATAATACATGCTTGACTTATTCCTGAAATAAATCACACTAAAAAATCTTCATTCATTTCTAATAGCTGTCCTTGATAATTTGTTGCTGACAGGGTTCTTAACTTATGGCTTAGAAAATTTAAATAAATCTACAAATTAGTGAGTTTGTAGTTTTTATGAAAAATAGAAAAAAGCTTCAAATATTCATTAATAGGAATAAGCTACATGAAAATGATATATTTAATAACACTGTAAATTATAACTTCCAAAGATACGATACTAATATATAGGGTGCTAATTAATACCTTTGAATTCACAATTACTGGCAGTTCTATTTTAATAATAAGCCAAGGATAATTTGCAATTTCTGTTTGCTTTGTTCTTTACTTATATGTTCTTATTAGGATTAATTTCTAAATCTGAAGATTGTAATAAACATAGAGAATCATTGATATAAGTAACTTCTTCAAATATAGTATGAGAAAGCACATTCAGATTTTATATGAACCCATGCAGAACTTTACCATCTGTATAAGGACGCAAGAAGAGAAAGCACTAGGATTGAGAAAATCCTAGCTTGCTTCCTCTTCCTGTGGTAAAATATGGACCAAAAACAATTTAGGGAGGAAAAATGTATTTTACCTTACACGTCAGGACTGGAACTCAAAGCTGGAACCTTCAGATAGGAATTGAAGCAGAGAACTTGGTGGAACACTTCTTACCTGCTTGCTCTTAATGGCTTTCTCAGCTTGCCTTTTCATATTAAACTCAGGACCACCTGTCCAAATTTTGTGAAAGCAATTGTGAATCAGGCATTGTTGAGAAAGAAGAAAGACTCAGAGATCTTAGCAACTTGGGCAATGAGAGTATACACGGTCGAAACATAATAGGAACAGCATGAAGGAGCTTCCTTTTCCTACCTGTGGTAGTACTTAGGATGACTACAGGCACTCTTTTAATATCTAATTTAGATCAAATAGAGAATTCTTAAAAATACTATCGGAGAAAATGCCATAAAGTGTGTTTCTTAAATTTCTTCTGAGTCCACCCTTACATTTCACAGGAATTTATAAGCAAAGGATATAAATAAGTGAATTGGTTATGACTAGGTTTTCTTCGCTTAAACATGCCTTCGTTAATTATCTTTTGGTTATTGGTGATAGGCCTACCATTTAATCTTGAATGAGATCCTGAAAGAGAAAATTATAAATTCAAAATGTTTAGATTCCAATATTATTCTGTTTTTTTTTCTATATGATCTAAATTACTTTGACATAGTTGCATAGACATACAAAATGAGAATGTTCCAGGGAAAAAGCTTAATCATTCAGTATGGGAGAAATATTAAATGTGGAAACATGGGTAAAATATTGATGTTTATGCATGTTATAAATTAAATTTACCTCAGAAAATGAAAAATAGCCATGAATGAAATACTGTTCACAACTCCATATTTTACTGAAATATTGCGTGTGATATTGTGTCACATTTAAATAAATAGATAAAAGCTTGATATAATGAATACATGAACTCATATTGTCCATCTAAAAAGGAAGAATTTAACTGCAACAATGTCAATATTTAATATATCTGCAAATAATACAAAACAAATGCCATTGAGTGCTATCATCAAATAAAAAACAAATGCCATTGAGTACTATCATCAAATAAACTAAGTGTGTGCGTATGTGTTATTAACTCTTGTTCTATTACAGCACATTGTTTTAGTTAATTAGGCATACTTTTGTGTAATTATATTCAACTGAGAATGAAAGGGAACAGAAGGTTTAACAACATTTTTTTTTTTAATTCAACTGAGAGAAAATATCTATGTTCCTTTTAAATGAATGGCAATTCAGGTGCATCAAACCTTCTCTGAAACTGATTTATTTTCTTTTATTTACAACTCTAAAACATGAGGTGTCCAGAAATGAATAATGAGCTCAACAGCTGGACTTTTACAGCTCAGCTGAAATATATAGTGCCAAAAATAAATCAATGTTTTTATTTATGTGCTATGACCAAAGTATTTTTTTTCCTCTTTGAAATTAACACTTAAAGAATTTTGTAAGATCCAATGAAAAGTTCACCAGCAAACTAAAAAAGGTATTCTCCTCTGTGATACTAAACTAGGAAATAGACACAGCTAGGCATCCTGCTTGGAGTGAAGAGAAGAGCCAATATTTTGAAGGAAATTTGATTGTATTTCCTGATACTACATCCAGAAAAATTCTAAGAGAAGAGAAGAATAATTCAATGCCTGCACAGCTGTGAGTCAGAGAGAGGAAATAACGGGAGACGGCACAAAAGTGGTGACATGATCTGAGGAATAATACAGCATTGTCTGAACACAAACCACAGGAGGCAATGCCCCAGTCTATCTTTGCACACACATATGGTGGATGTAGACTTCCTTTAAACCCCCCACTTATAAAGAGAACATTTAAAAAATATACACCTCGAGTGAAGAACAATCACAAAATATGCTTCCCATTTTTTGTCTCCTGAGCCCTTAACTCTGTCTTCATTATTCCACAAAATTGGAAAGCCTAAACTAAATAAATGGGTGGCTTTCTTGACAGATTTCACTTACCAAAATTAAATCAAGATCAGGAAACAGAAACAGTTTCTTCCAACTAAACATGAAAAAGCTCATGGCCAGATGATTTTACCACACAATTCTTCCAGACTTTCAAAGGAGAGTTAATACTAATACTCCTCAAACTATTCTACAATATACAAACAGAAGGAACACTGCCCAACTCATTCTATAAAGCCACAGTCACCCTGATATCTAAACCACACAAAGACTCAACAAAAAAAGAGAATTTCAGACCAATCTCCCTCATGAACATAGATACAAAAATACTCAATAATATACTCACAAACCAAATTCAAGAACACACATCAAAACTATCATATACCATGATCAAGTAGACTTAATCTGAGGGATGCAGGGATGATTTAACATATGATGATCCACTAATGTAATCCATTATATAAACAAACTGAAAGAAAAAAAAGATCATCTCATTAGATGCTGAAAATGTCTTTTTTAATTTTAATTTTTTTTATATTTATTACTTCAGGTTACGTCTCCATTGCAGTGACCTCTTTCTGCTCCTCCCAGGCTCACCCTCCCACGCTCTACTCCCTATCCCTTCCATCCCACTCCTCTGGAGTTGAGTGTCCCTACATAGCAGTCCTCTTCCCCAGTTCAGCAGTCATGTGAGGGCCAAGAACCTCCTCATACAGTGGGGGCCTACAAGGCAGCACCACTAGGGCAAAGTGTCTCATTGACAGAAAAAGTATTTAACAAAGTTCAACCCCCTTTTATGATAAAAATCTTTTAGAGATCAGGCATACAAGAACCCTACATAAATATAATAAAGACAATATACAGCAAGCTGGTAGCCAACATCAAATTAAATGGAGAGAAACTTAAAGCAATTCCACTAAAATCAGGTACAAGACAAGGCTGCCTATTCTCTCCATATCTGTTCAACCTCATACTTGAAGTTCTAGAGTAATAAGACAACTAAAGGATATCCAGGGTATCCACATTGGAAAGGAAGAAGTCAAAGTATCTCTATCCGCAGATGATTTGATAGTATACATAAGCAACCCACAGAATTCTACCAGAGAACTCCAACAGATGACAAACTAATCAGCAAAGTGACTGGATATAAAATTAACTCAAAAAAATCAGTAGCCCTCCTCTATACAAGTTTTCTTTTCTTAAAATGATACTTCTTGTACCCTTAGAGAGTTACTATAGTAAGCACTATCTAAAATGCATCATATTAGTTTATCACACAAATTTACTTACAGATTATTTGTTTAAATAATTAAGTTAAAATATTCATAAATTTTACATTTAATAGGTTTTTTATGGAAACAGCATGATTGTGTAAGATATAATTCTTTTAAACTGTTTATTTTTTTTAAAAGGGCATTTTCTTCTTTTATATTTGAGACAAGGGACAGAGCCAAACTATACCTCCGGCTAGCCTGGAACTCTCCATGACCAACTTATTTTGTACTAATAAAGACCTTCTTTCCTTTACCTCCTGCGTGCTGAGGTTAGAAGCATGCATCATCCTTTCTTTTTTTTTAATAATTTATTTTTTATTTCTTCAAGTTACATCTCAATCACAATCCCCTCCCTACTCCCCCCTCCAGTCCCACCCTTCCACCCTCCTCCCCCTCAACCCCCCCATCCTCTTCC
>CAJQZJ010028230.1:4582-36620 GCA_907164525.1 Lophiomys imhausi | reverse complement strand
AAAAAAAAAAAGAAGGGAAGAGGATGGGGGGTTGAGGGGGAGGAGGGTGGAAGGGTGGGACTGGAGGGGGGAGTAGGGACGGGATTGTGATTGAGATGTAACTTGAAGAAATAAAAAATAAATTATTTAAAAAAAAATGTATGTGATGATGAATGGTGCCAGAGTTTGGCTACTGTGTGAGTTTCAGAAGCTGTCACTTGTGTTTTTGGGAAACAGAAAACACTTTGCTTTTGGGAAACAGAGAGTAGCTAGCCCTTCATACTTCTTGGAACACAATAAGCATGGCGCATAGCATGACCACTTGTGTTAACATTTTAAATGGTAGATATGCAAGAAACTTTATATTTTAATTGAATTTGTCTAGTATTTTGTGACTTTCGGTGTTATGATGGTTGGATAGTTTTATTAATAAGCAAAACTCACTATTTACACAACAGATTTTAAGAAGCCTTAATCTGGTCATATTTATTCTAATGATTCTGTTGTCATTTTATGTACCGATTTCCCTTTTATTGTCTATTTATTTATAGTTCAATGTGTATTATGCTAATTTTTCTATTCTTTGAAACTATTATATATCTGTACATTGTTTCTTGACCGTATCAACCCCTCCTCCCACAACACAATCCCTGCTGAGTCCAATTAGTGTTGCCCATAATTGGGATAATTCACTGGGGGATGGAAAACCTGTAGTAGTCACTCCTCAAAGAGAAGTGACTTCTCCCTTGCAGCAGCTTCAGCTGTCAATAGCTTCTCAGCTAGGGTGAGGCCTTATGAATCCTCATCATCCATGGTAGAATGTTGACTGGCGTGCTCTTGTAAAGGTCTTATGCAGGCAACCAGAGCTGTTAGAGCATTCACAAGTGCCACACTCTGTCATGTCCAGGAGACACTGATTACCATTTTTATATATTTAAAAACTTGTCTTTCTTTTACTATATTGGTTTGGGTCCTTTGTAAAACAATTAATAATTATAAACACTGTTTTTGTTTATCTTGTGATAAAAATAAACAGCAATTTATCCTTATAGGATAAATAATTATATTGTGCTATTATCTTTTTGTCCTATGCCTTAAAATGATTCCAGATTTTATAGGAGTAATCTTTGATACTTGATTAACATTAAATTGACATTTTAATTAGAATATTGAAATATTTTCTGGAGATGTCATATTAAAAATAAACACAATCATAGTATAATCATTATTTTGTTTTTAGCCACTCATTTGACAGTCTGTATAGTGAATTCCTGAGTCCAAAATGTTATTACTATAGTATTTACTTATCTATCTATCTATGTTAAATTCTCAAGTGATCTTTTTCCACTCTTGCTTTAGAAGAGCTACTAGGGAAAAGTAAATCAATTTTCTTTGGGGATGTGGCCACAGGTAGATCATCCATGTTTTAATCAATGGCCCTACAGCTATGCTCATAAAAACAATGTTAACTGAATTTAGTGTGTTATAAATTGAACATGGGCTATCTGGAAGAAGTTGGAGGGTGACCGTAGGAAATTGGTATGATTTAAAAAAAACTTATATACAGGAATAAAATTCTAAAAGAACAAATTAAAATGTAGTTTTGATTTTTTTGTTTTTTGTTTTTGTCTTTTGTTTTGTTTTTTGTTTTTCTTGACAGGGTTTCCCTGTGTATCCTTGGCTCTTTTGGACTCACTTTGTAGACCAGGCTAGCCTCGAACTCACAGAGATCCACCTGCCTCTGCCTCCCGAGCGCTGGGATTAATGCTGTGTGTGCCACCACACCTGGCTAAAATATAGTTTTAGAAAGATTACTTATACTTTATACAAATTTTATAAATTTAGAATTTTGCTGAAGCAGTTTTCTAATTTGGAGTAGTAATATACTTTTTGTGATTGTTTCTTCCTTTGTTTTTGTTTTTCATTTTTTTTCTCTTCCTTTGCTATTGTAATGAGGAATTTTAGGCTGAAAGGGATGTTCATGGGCCAGGTCAACCTCTTGAGTTGGGAGTGGCTCACAAGTAACTTCTGACTTGTTGCCGGGGAAGGTCCTGATGTGCTGATGTGTGGTATTTCTAGTCAGGACATCCTTCTCTGGAGGGCAGTTCAGCCATTTAGCTGGCTATTGGAGACTCAAGGTAGCAAGTATGCTCTCTACTGTCTTTGATTAACTGTCCAGTTTGAAGAGCTTTGTTTGTCCTCTACAGTTCAGAAGTTACGTTTACAGTCTGTTTAGGGTCAGGAAAATACAACTATATCTCCACCAATTGCTGAAGATGAGGGGTGGCTATAAAATGAGGTATAACCCCTTTATTACCTAAAATGACACTGAAAATTTGTAGTTACATCCTATTACATCGTGCTACCTATCACTATAAAGGATTGGGGCAAGACAGTTTAAAGGTAATAGAACCAACAGATACTTAAAGATCAAAACACAATACATAATCACCTCTACTAAAAACTATGAGGAATTTAGTAATAAGCATCCTTAATTTTTGATTGCCAGAAAATAACCTTTATTAAATATCAAGTGTATGTAAAATATTATCAAAACAATTAATTAGATCAAATAACAAATTATAATTTATTCCATAAATAATGCATGTTATTAACGGCCATAAAACTATGCAATAGCACTAATTACTGTTTTTCAGCATATTTAATTAGAAAATAGTCTTTCTTTGTTATCCATGAGAATTGGTTCCACAGCCCCTGAAGAAGCTAAAACCTGTGATGTTCAAGTCCCTTATGAAAATAATTTAACAGCCCTACACATAAACCTCACATTCTCATTTATAGTATAAATGGCATATGGGTTTCTTGTAATAACTAATACAGTGTAAATACTATGTACATGATTGCTCCAATGCATTGTGTAGGAAATATGGACAAGGAAAAGTCTGTATATATTCAAAACAGATGCAACACTTTCTAAATGTTTTCATACATCTTGATTAAACCCACAGATGTAGAATTTGTGGGTATAGGGAGAAAATAATGTTAGCAATTCTAAATAGGGAATCAAATGCTATAATTAGAATACACCAAAATTTCCCTCATGTACTTCCTTTTCAACCTTTAAGGTTAGTTTAGTGACATTTATAAATGAAAAATATTTATAGTGTAGGTACAAAATGTCTGTTGTTGACAGGAATAATCATTAATCCTCACTGTGAAATACAAATCATATGGTGAATGTAAATTTTTTTAAAGATTGAAACATTAGGTGATGGCTTTCATTTTATGCTTTTCAATTACAGTATTTCAAGGTCTATTTTTATTACAAAATTTTAACAAACTCTTAAATACTTACACAAAATATAAGAATCTACCTTCAAAGAGAAATGTGATCATCTCTGTTCCCATCTACATCTGTGATCTTGCTTCATACTGCACAGCACCTTCAAATCAACCTTCTGATGCAATAGCTTCAAACATAGCATGTGCTTTAAAACTTTTCTTTTCATTACCATCTAAATAAAAATAGCAAACTACCATCATCCCTTATAACCTCTACCATTAGTCCAAAACTATCAGGTGAAACCATGACATAGGACATGGGTTTGTTTCTGGTTCCTTAGACTATGATGGTACTTACACTTCCAAGTGAGTGTAACTTGAAATTGTACACTTTTATTACAAATTATCATCAACAGTTGAAATTCTACCTAACTGCCAAAGGCCATATCAAAAGTTATACTTATTAATCCTCTCTTGGTTCCCCTGGTTCATTACAATCATAAAATTGCCTTATAAAATAGATATTTATATGCACAATGCATCACTTCCCAAAGCCCTTGGGAGCTTGTGTTCCACGTGTGTATCTTCTAAAGTACTTAGTACAAAGCCTGTCTTAAGGTTTGCCAGTTGTTTACTAATTCCATTGGCTCAAGTTAGAGAAGAAAATCTCAACACAGGGGCATGATATCAGCTAAACATCAGAGTTTGAGTGTCCCCCAAATCTGTCATCCCCCCCCCAAAAGAATAAGCAGCTGCTGTTAGAATCAAGTTTTTCAGGACTTTAGGAAACAGTCAATAACTCATAGCAACCAGTGAATGCTGAATTAAGGAAGAGGCAAAATGCAATCAGTAAGAAAAAGTTGTTGCATTCGTCTTAATGCTTATCTAGCCCTATCCTGAAGACCACAACCCTCTTTCTCAAAGAGAAATTACACTATCTGATTCTGTAGAAAGAAGAGCTAGGCTAATCAAAAAATCATTTTGCTTGTTTATTTTAACCTCTTTTGAGGTTGCGCAAAGACTGACACAACACACTTTTGTCCCCTCTATCTTGAATAACACTTGGGACAGAGACTTACCAGGCATGGATCAATACGCACATCAGTAGGAGAGTGAAAACACAAACTACAGAGTGGAGGAAAATACTGGTAAGCATATATCTGGTAAGAATTGATATGGTTATATCCAGCATATAAGCCTAGAACACACAAGGAACTTCAATAGCTCAACAATGAAAAGACAATTCAAAATCTGGAAAATGAACCAGGTGATAGCTAATTTTCTGTCAGTTCAACTGTGCTGTAGGATGCTCAGTCAATGACAAAGAATCTTTTAAGAGTGTTTTGGGAAGCAATGGTCATCTGAATCAGTAGCCTTAAATTTGTTATTCAGGTGAACATCATCCAGTCTGTTGACAATCCAGGTATAAAAAAGAAACAAGGGTGAATGTGTTCTATACTTCAGGCAGATACTAGTGTTCTCACTTTTCCAGACTTTAGGTTTGGTCTTTCTTGTGCCTGGATCTTGTAATTGTTAGATCATGAGACAACTCTGTCTCCATAGATGTGTGAATATCCTATACTGGTCTGTTCTTGTTGTTTTGATTGGTTGGTTGGTTTTGGTGGCTTTTGTTTTATTTGTTTGTTGGTTAGGTGTTTGTTTTTGTTTTGTTCTGGTTTGCCTTTGGGTTTTTCAATACAGGGTTTCTCTGGTAGCCCTGACTATCCTGGAACGCTCTCTGTAGATCAGGCTGTCTCAAACTCAGAAATCTGTATGCCTCTGCATCCCAAGTGCTGGGATTAAATGCATGGCATGTGCTACAACCTTGTGGCCACTGGCCTGTTTTATGATTAATTTGAATTAACTAATGCTAATTAATTAACTAATATCTTCCAAAGAAGACATGCATGTGTGCACTGAATATTAACAGATGTTTAACATCATAAGTTTTTAGGAAGAAACAATTTAAATTGTTACATATCACTTTACACCCTTTGGGCTGACTGTAAGCAAAACACAAGGCAGAAGTGGGAGGATCTGTGCGTTAAAGTGTTGAAACTATGTTGGAAGGAATATAAAACAAAGTATCACCCATGAGAAACACCTTTGCAGGTTCTCAAAGCCTTAAACACATGTATGAATACCAGTAGGCATACTGTTTTAATTCCTATCTTCTAATATTTTGCATATATCCACAGAAGTGAAATTGCTGAATAATATGCCACTTATGCTTAATTTTTAAGTGCAGAGAATTTGTGGTTATGAAAGATTTTTGATGAGGTGAATGCAGTTAGTGACACTGAAATTCAAACAATTAAGATAGTTAGATGGATAAATTTATGCCTCGTAAATTTTCCTATGAGGACAATATAATATATTAATACTATATCCAAGTAGGATATGCAGTATTTACATTATCAGAACTAGACATACATACTTTCTGAGAACTCAGAGTTCAGTTTTAAATGCATGCATATTTTATAAACAATGAGGTCTTTTAAAATTCTTTCATATACATCAGTTATTCAATGTAAATATAACAAAAATTATTAACAAAATGCAATAGTGCACTGAGGGAAGTCCACACTGACTTTTGAAAGTCCTCTTAAGATACCTTTAGAATATTAACAACTTAATTTTGCCTAAAATTTCTAATTTATTATATAATGCCTAAGGATAATAAGATATATTAGCTTCAAGAAATAGTACTTATGTTCATTATTAGGTAGTTGACTGGGGTCACTTTCAACTGATTACATTAAAATTTAAATGAAAACTGAAATATATGGTGAGTTATATATATATATTACATTCAATATCATCAAAAACAACCTAACTACTTTTTTGATATCAAAACAAGTGTGACATTATATGATTAGTTTAGGAAAACAGTAGTCATGCTTAATGAAAATTAGGTCAGTTCTGTCAGTATTATGAGAAAAGGGAAATTACGAATACTAAATGAATAAATGTACTTTCTACATATATTAATTCAGCACACATATCTCTGAATATCACCTCCGTGTGATGAACTTATTCATGATGTGTGGAATGTCTATGTTTCTCCTCATTCTACAGCACACTCCACTGAAATGAGGTTTTAATTACTCCTGCAGTATATGCCTATACATCCTCTGTCTACCCAGCTCACCCAGCTGTAATATACCATGTAAAGTTTAGTATTACCTTTCTGTATTTCTCTGCAACTATTGTCTGAATATTTGGTTATAGATTCAGACAGTAATCTACAGTGCTTTCCAGAGGCAGTTGAAGTATGATCACTTCATGAATACGAAATCCTTACCAACTCAATTGGCATCCCTATAAGAAGGTCTGATGGAGGTTTTCACCCACACCACCATGTAAGCCCTCAGCAATAAGGTACCATCTTAAAAGCAGACAGCAAACACATGGCATCTTCCCATCTGCAGGATCCTCACTATGAATCTTGTTTCAGCATTTGAAAGAAAAATGAGCCTGTTTGGGTACAGTACTTCATGGTGTTTTGTTCAAGCAGTCCAAACAGACTGCAGCACAGGATGCACTGATTTTATTATTAAGTAATTATAATAATAAATGTTAAAGTAAGCTGCTGCTTCCACATTTTGTCAACAATCAGTTCAATTCTGCTATGATATTTGAATTCTTGTCTTAGTAATTGTCTTAGTCTTTCTGTACAGCTATAACACATGATCTGAACTGGATAATTTGTACAGAGAAATTTATTTCTAATATTATTAGAAGCTTCTCTTAGAACAATAGCAATGTGCCCACAGTCAAACCTATAGTAACACTTGGTGGTGCCTAGATTTGCATTTAGACTTCTGGCTCCAAGATCTATTTCACTTAGAGAAGAGAAGCAAGATGAAAATGTAAGTAGCATTGAAAAGGACTCAATTCTTTCCACTCTGAGTCAGGTGAAATGTACATTCCTGGCAGAATCCTGTTATTACAAACTTTAGATAAATGTATGTGTTGCTCCATAAGATACATTGAATGTTATAAGAGTGTACTACCTTTATCATCGAAATACATTATTTTACTTTGAAAACATACTAATCTCTAAAAGTATTATTTTTTAAAATGTTAAGAATAATGGGGCAGTGGTAGCACATGCCTTTAATGCCAGCATTTGTGGAGGCAGAGGCAGGTGGATTTCTGAATTCAAGGCCAGCCTGGTCTACAGAGAGAAATCCAGGATATCCAGGGCTACACAGAGAAACTCTGTCTCCAACAAACAAACAAATAAATAATCAATTAAAATATTCAGAACCACTAATCATCAGGGAAATGTAAATGAAACCACAAGGAGACATGGCAGAAGCTGGAAAGAAGAGCATAGTCAAGAAGACAGCAGGTTCAGTGTGTGGTGAGGGCTCAGGCTCCACTTCCAAGGTCTCTTATCCTCACATGATAAGACAATATTGAAGAGAAACAGGCCCATTGTTGTGAGAGGTCCCTCTTACAAATGCTTTAAGGTATGCACAAGGGAGGGGCCCTCATGATTTAATCTATCAATGACTATTATCAAATGGACTACAGTTAACAAGTTACTATAAAAGTATGAAAAACGGGGGAAGAGGATCATTGAGGGACACTTGGAGAAATGTAAATTAGGGCAGCCTTTATGGTAAACACCACCAAGATCCCTTAGAATGTTGAGAGTAGAACTGCCATATCATCTAACAGTCCACCTGGCATACACCCTCTGAGGAAACAGTCTATGTATTCTAGAGCTGCCTCCACCCTCTTGCTTATGTTAGCATTATTCACAGTAGCCAAGACACAGCAACAACAAAGGGTCTGTCCATCCAATAGCTGGGAAGTGGATAAAGAAAATGTAATATGCAAATATACCTCAAAGACCATGTGTATGTGAGACAGAATAGAGCACCACCGAAATTAGATCCTGTCATTTGAGACAGCGTAGTTAAATCTGAAGACCACTGTGCTCACTGAAATGAACCAGGCAGAGGCACCCTACGCCCCTCCCAGTCCAAATACTGGAGATGCTTTGCAAACTCACTGCCTACATCCAATTTGGGAAAGCTCTCAGTCTACTGCCTCAGGTCTGGAGCAGTAAAGCAGCTCTGAACTATTGCATGTGGTCTGAGCAGGTGGTTTGTTCCAACCCAAAGAACTTCTGACTGAGAGGCACAGGGTGATCCTAAAATCCCCTCCACCCCCAGAGAAGAGTATGGAAGAATCACAACCAAGTCCTGCTTCCCTTGATACAGGGAACCTGCAAGAAGCCACGTAAGTGCAGGCTAGCTACACTGAAGCACAGTGATTCTTGCAGAGAAAAGGCAGCTGAGCATCCTCAATCCCAAACACTGTGGGCAGGGTATTATTTCCACATCAGGTCTCCCTGACTGCACCTGCCTTGCCCCTCAGCTGAATTCCCAGGCTACAGTACAGAGAGCTCTGACTCAGGAGCAGTGAAACAAGCCCGGACCATTGCTCATTTCCTGGATGTTGGGGGCTGTACCAGAACACAGTGCTTCTGGCTATAAGTCACACATTGAACCTCAGAACCCCTTGAGAGTAGCTTGGGATGACCATGATCACAGTCCCAACATGGAAGCTGCAAGGGAGTTCCAGCTCCAGCCAGCAGTTTGTGGCCTGACAACCCACACTGTCATTGCTACAAAGACCAGTTGGATCTCAGAAACCTGATGGCAGGAAAAACACATCCCACCACAACATCTGATCTGAGTTACCAACTGGGACAGAACTGGAAGCTTTGGGAGACACACTGAGAACCAACCTCCACACAAGGCCCCATCCAGCCTGTGGACAGCTATAGATCACCAAGCTGTACAGCCTCTACACCAAAGCGCCCTTCTTGACACCAAGCCCAGAAGGCACCAAGAACAAACAACTAAGAACAACAAGATGGCTAAAGGCCAGCAAAGAACAGATCTGACAAAAGTCAGGGAAATATGACTCCAACAAAATGCAGCTATGCCAGTACAGCAAACCCTGACCACTCCACCACAGCTGAAAATGATGACAAATCTATACTCTGGAAAGTGATAGAAATCCTTTCAAGAAGAATTTAAATCTCTGAAGGAATTCAAAGATTCCTCAATTTTAAAAATGAAAGCAATGAAGAATATCATTAGTGACCTCCAAACCAAAGTGGCTCATCTTGAACAGGAAAGAGAGAAGGCAACAAGCAAATTGGAGCAGGAAATGTCAAAAACAAAAGAAATTGTTCAAGACTTGAAATTGGAAGTGGAAGTCATAAAGAAAACACAAACGGAGGTAATCCTGGAGGTAAGTGTTCGTTGTGTGTTTCTGTTGGTTTAGCAGCAGTGGAGTTTTTGCTTCCTCTGTTTTCTTGGGTATAGTTATCTTCACTGGGTTGGAGTTTTCTTCTAGGATCTTCTGTAGGGCTGGATTTGTGAGTAGATACTGTCTAAATTTGGTTTTGTCATGGAATATCTTGTTTTCTCTATCTATAATGATAGTTTTGCTGGATATAGTAGTCTTGCTGGGAACCTATGATCTCTTGGGACTTATAGGATGTGTTGCCCAGGCCCTTCTGGGTTTTAAGTTTCTGAGAAGTCAGGTGTAATTCTGATGGGTCTGCTATTATACATTATTTGACCTTTTTCTCTTACAGCTTTTAATATTCTTTCTTTGTTCTGTACATTTGGAGTTTCAATTATTATGTGGGGCAAAGAATTTCTTTTCTGCTCTCTTCTGTTTGGTGTTGTGTGTGACTCTTGGGATTTTATTTGCATCTCTTTCTTAAGGTTTAGAAGCTTTCTTCTATGATTTTGTTAAAGATGTTTCCTGGACCTTGGAGTCGGGAATCTTTTCTTTCTTCTATGCCAATTCTTAGGTTCTGTCTTTTCATTGAATCCTTGATTTCTTGGATGTTGTGGGTGAGAACTTTTTTAGATTTCTCATTTTATTTGCTTGTTGTACTGATTTCTTCAATCGAATCTTCTCTGCCTGAGATCCTGTCTTCCATCTCTTACATCCTATTTTTGATACTCAGGGACAAAGCAAGGATGCCCACTGTCACCATATCTCTTCAACATAATACTAGAAGTTCTTGCTAGAGCAGTAAGACAACTAAAGAGGATCAGAGGGATAAAAATTGGAAATGAAGAAGTCAAATTATCCCTACTTGCAGATGATATGATAATATAAAGAAGCAACCCCAAAAATTCCACCGGAGAACTCTTACAGATGATAAACACCTTCAGCAATGTGGCTGGATACAAAATTAATTCAAAAAAATCAGAAGCCCTTCTTTATACAACAAATAAATAGGCTGGGAAAGAAATTAAGGAAACAACACTCTTCACCAACACCAGAAACAATATAAACATCTAGGGATAACTCTAACCAAGCAAGTGGAAGACCTATATGACAAGAACCTAAAGTCCTTGAAGAAAGAAATTGAAAAGGCCATCAGAAGATGGAAAGATCTCCCATGCTATGGATAGGTAGGATCAACATAATAAAAATGGCCATCCTACCAAAAGTAATATACAGATTCAATGCAATTCCAATACCAACACAATTTTTTAGACCTAAAAAAAAGCAATTCTAAACTTCACATGGAATAACAAAAAACCCAGAATAGCTAAATCATCTTGTAAAGTAAAAAAAAAAAAAAACATCTGGAGGTATCACCATCCCATATTTCAAGCTGTACTACAGAACAATAGTAATAAAAACAGCATGGTACTAGTATAGAAACAGACCAATGGATGAATGGAGTTGAATTGAAGACCCAGAAACTGAACCCACACCCTTTGGTCACTTAATTTTTGACAAAGAAGCCAAAACCATAAAATGGAAAAAAGGATAGCATCTTCAAAAAATGGTGCTGGTCCAACTGGATGTCCACATGTAAAAGAATGAAATTAGACCCATACTTATCACCTTGTACCAAACTTAAGTCCAAGTCGATCAAAGACCTTAACCTAAGGTCTGACATACTAAATCTATTAGAAGAAAAAGTGGGTAAAACCCTCAAACTCATTGGCACAGGTGACAACTTCCTGAACAGAACATCAACAGCTCAGGCTCTAAGACCAACAATCAATAAATGGGACCTCATGAAACTGAAAAGCTTCTGTAAGGCAAAAGACACTGTCATTTGAACAAAACAGCAGCCTAAAGATTGGGAAAAGATCTTCACCAACCCCACATCTGACAGAGGGCTACTATACAAAATTTACAAAGAACTCAAGAAATTAAATGGGAAGAAACCAAATAATCCAATCAAGAAATGGGGAACAGAGCCCAACAGAGAATTCACAAAGGAGGAATACCTAATGGCTGAGAGACTCTTGAAGAAATGCTCAGCACCTTTAATCATCACAGAAATGCAACTCAAGATGACTCTGAGATTCCATCTCACACCTCTCAGAATGGCTAAGTTGAAAAACTCCAAATGACAGCACATGCTGGTGAGGTTGTGGAGAAAGGGGAACACTCCCTTATTGCTGGTAGGAGTGCAAAGTTGTACAACCACTATGGAAATCACTCTGGAGGTATCTTAGGAAACTTGAAATAGCTCTACCTCAAGACCCAGCCATACCACTTCTGGGTATACATCCAAAGATTTCTTACCAAACCACAAGGACTTTTCCTCATTTATGTTCAGAGCAGCCTTATTTGTAATAGCTAGAAACTGGAAACAACCCAGATGTCCCTCAGTGGAGAAATGGATAAAAAAACAAAAACAAAAAAAACAAAAATAAAAAACCCCAAAAACTGTGGTACATCTACACAATGGAATACTATTCAGCTATCAGAAACAATGAAACCATACCATTTTCAGCCAAATGGATGGAATGAGAGAAGCTAAACCTGAGTAAGCTAACCCAGGCTCAGAAGGATGCACATGGCATCTATTCACTTATAATTGGAGTTTAGCCATATAGTACAGGATAACTATACTACAGCCAATGCACCAAAGGGAACAGAAACATAGACTTTGTTACCTGTCAATGAGGCACGTTGCCCTAGTGGTGCTGCCTTGTAGGCCCCCAGTGTGTGAGGAGGCTCTTGGCCCTCATATGACTGCTGAACTGGGGAGGGGGACTCAGGGTGGGTTGGAAGGGATAGAGATTAGAGGGTTGGAGGGCGGGACTGGGAGTGATGGAAAGAGGGCACTATGATGGAGATGTAACCTGAAGCAATAAATAAACATAAAAAAGAGAAGGAAATGCAGAGAAACACACAAGTGTCACAGGATCTGACTCATGCAGGGTTTATAAAAATCACGTGAGGTTGAAAATAGAATAGCCATCAAAGGTTTGAGAGAATAAGGTCATGAAGCTAGGGGAGAAATTAATCAATGGATACCAAATTATAGTTTAGACAGGAGTAAGATCCTGGTATAGATGAAGAAAATAATACATTTAAATGCCTAGAATTCAATTTTTTCACCATAAAGAAATGAAAAAGGTTTGAGGGGAGAGGTTTTATGTTCATTAGATTTAAGCTTGAAACAACTCTTTATTGAAATATCACATGATATCCCATTAATTTCTATACTGTGTTTTTGTCATTTTAAGACAAATTAAATTTAATAAAGAAAGCAATATATCATTGTCCTTAATGGGTAAAATTCAATGTGACAGGAAAGTAGTTCTCTAGTGGAAATCTTATTAGAGAGACACTTGGAGATGACACTTTGTATACTTTCAATTATAGATTGGTTCTGTTGCTGGCCATCTCTGTGTCAAGTGAAAGAATTCAGACTTTATTGAATTCATTTTCTCTTTTATGTAAAATTTAGATTGAAGAAAAAAGTTTCATAAAAGTAGGAAGGTAACTACTGAAATGTTATACAGAAAGCATAATCCCACTACACCTTTAGAAAAATATATTTCTTTATTTTACATTCCAATTATAACATACCTCCCTCCTCTCCTCTCAGTCTCATCCTTCCACCCATTTGCCCTGTATCCTGTCCAGGCCCAGCAGTAACCTATTCTGCCACATCGAACTGCATCAGTACTAAGTGCCTCCTCTGCCACTGAGGGAAGACAAGGCAGCTCTGCTAGGAAAATGGGGTCCAGAGAGAAGCAACAGACACCAAGTCTGACATAGTCCCCATCCCAACTGCTCCAATTGTTAGGGGATCCACCTGAGGACCAAGCAGGCCATCGGCTTCATATGTGTTGTAGGCCTAGGGCCAATTCATGCAAGTTCTTTGGTTGGTGGTTCAGTCTCTATGTGCATTCCTTTTGTCCGAGTTAACTTAGCAATAGTATAAGCCTTCAATATGTTCAAGAATCAGCACACACAGTGGTTATGCGGACATTCTCAACATGTAATGAGAGGTGCAGAAAGCCAGTAAGCTGCTTTGTTGCTAAAGACAAATCTTTCCTAAAAGTAGGTGGTATTTATCGTTGATTTTAAAATTACAGTAAGAAGTTCTTTTATTATGTTCCCTTCAAGGAGCTCCACTTGTATAGGAACACTTTATCGCTTTATAAATTATTTCATGTAGGGTTTTAAGATGTTTCTATTTTATTCTTTCTTTGATTCCTTCATTTTACCTTTAAAATCTGGAATTACTGAGTAAAATTCAAAGTGAAGGAAAAGCAGTTCCCTAGTGGATATCTAATCAGAGACAGCAGACTCCATCACTGTTGTTTCGTAGGAAGCTGCTGACAGTGGACCCCATCGTACCTATTAGTATGTGAACATTATTAGGAAACAAGCCAAATTCATAAAGTCAAATGTAGCATTTTTCTCTCACACGTGAAATTCAGACTGGAAAGGAAACATGCAAAAAGAAAGGAGTATCTCTGAAAACACAAATAGGATCAGTTGGTTTGGGCAGTGGAGACAAGAGAATATAATTGTGGGAGTCGGGGGATCATTGCATGTATTCCAAGTTCCTGGTGTATGTACATGTGCGAGAATTTCACAATGAAGCTCATTAATTTCTGCAATAAAAAACCTAAACTATCAGAGGATTCTGAAGTGTGGTTTTGTGAGAACCATACTTCCTATGGTATTTCAGGAGACAGTAAATTATGATAGTGATGTTAACATATGTTGAACATAGCAAGATCTAACATAAAATTAAAAACAAAAATTGAAGCAAAGAAGGTGAGTTGAATTTACAGGCAAAAGAGAGGCAAGTGGAGTAGAGTTAGTCAACAGCTGAGATGGCCCCTTTACCCTCCTGTTGAGTCCAGTTAAACTCTGGCCTCTAGAGCAGAAATGTTTGAGTATCTCAGAGTGTTCAGAGATCTGAAAGAGTTGGAACAGCTTGGAGCCAGAAAGAAGCAGAAGAAATAACTGTTTGGGCTTGAGTCTCATCTTCCTCACAAGCTTCCTTTAATGAATAGAACAGAGGTGCTTTGGAGGGAGGGGTCACATGCCAGAGTAGTAGGGATGAAATATCCAGGCAGTCCATAGAGGCACCCTCAGAAGAAAGGGAAGGAACGATCAAGCAACTAGCTACCAATTCCTCAACGAAATTCATTTAAACACTTGTGAGGTCTAAAGCTTGCATTGCTGTTTTCTCAAAATTTTTATTTCTCTAATTATTAAAGATTTAAGTGTGTACAACACAGGATTTAGAAAATATGCAAAGACGCATCAAAGATCGCAAGTCTCACTGTTAATCATGGGGTTCAGAAATAATTATGGTTAACATTTGGCAGATTTAAGAAAATTATTCCTTCCTTCTGAATTTTCTCCCAGCCCTGCTCATATTAATATTTAAATGGATTGTGACAAATGTAAAGCTTGCTTCTGCTTTTCTGTCGAGTCTAATATCAGAATCATTGTGCATGTTTTATGATACATATGTACATGTTTGACTCTTTAATTAGTGACATTTTGGTCTTCTATGTTAGGTTAGGATTTAAACACGTTCGTTTTTCCATCTAAACACTTGCAAGGTGCTTGAATGTGTGTTTTAGTTATTGTAGATTGAAATACACTTTTATTTCTAAACACACTGCACATTTTTATGTGAAATGAGTCAATTTCTATCACTTGCCACTAAGAAATAATTTTTGGAATTTTCACATGAAAAGTTTTCCTGAAAATTTCACTTGATTTTTAAGCAAATTACAAAAGGAGTTTGTAGTTTGTTGCCACAGTCCGGGTGATGACACGTAGGTGATTTTTAAATGACATATACTTTAAGTTTCATCAGCAAAGACAGTTCCAGATTGTCCCAAATATCATCACGTTTCTTCTCATATCTACTTGTAAGTTGTTTTGCTTCTGAGTCAGAAATATATTGGATTTGATGGATGCTTTGGGGAAAATTTGACGATCGATGAATAAGTTTTCTTACAAGTAATAAGTCTTTTTTATTAAAGTATTCCAATTCTAGTTTTTCTTTATCAATACTGTCATTTTATCCAATGATATAAAGTACATGTGACATCAAATTTAGTAACTGAACCACTTTAAACCAACAGTGGAAGAGCGCTGAATACATCCACACGGTGTAGACATATGTAAGAACCCTTTTCACTCATATAGCCTAGCATGGCCTAACTCTACTATCATTAAATAAAAGTTCACATTCACTTTTTCCAAAAGTCCCTGGCAATCTAGTTTGTTTCCATCAATTTGACAACCAAACATAATTCATCTACATAGAACCTTGCAATATTTAACCTGTGTAACTGGATCTTTTGATGTAACACACTGTTATCAAATAACATCGATGTTGTAGCACATGTCAGAATTTCTCCCCTACAAAGTCAAATAATATTCCATGGAATAAATGTACCACACGTTTACCAAATCATGTGCTTATGTGTACATGGGTTATTTACACATTTTGGGTTATGTGAATAATGTTGAAATAATTATGGAGGTAAAGATAACTGTCTGAAACCATAATTTAAATTCTCTCATGTACATACCCAGAAGTGGAATTGCTAGATCATGTAGCAATTTTATTGTAATTTTTGTAAGAACTATCAATTGTTTTCAAATTTTAATGGCATTATATTATATTCTTATTGAAAGCATAAAAGGGTTTTAATTTCCCAACATCCTACGAAACACTTTTTTGGGGGGGCAGTGGGTAAAAGTGATAGCACAGTATAGATTAGACTGCAATTCTCTGTTGATCAATGACAATTTGGTGTATTTGTTGGCTATTTGTACATCTTCTATGGAAAAATATCTGTCTCAACTCCTTACCCACATGGGAGGGGAGTGCTTCCAGTTGTTTTGTTGGTTGTGACAGTAGTTATGTCCTCATAGAAATTATTCATACATTTCAAATATAAATCCCTGTTAGATACATGATTTGAAAATATTTTCTCCAAACCAGCAGTATTTTTCTAAATGTTTTTAAGATACTGATGAATAAAATAAGCAATTTATTGAAATTTTATATTTAATTACACTTATTTCTCTTTGCTAGCTCAGATATTTATAAATGATGCCAGTAACTTGACTCAAAACACTAGCATGCCTGTATGCTCATATAGGTGGGAATAAATGTAGCTTCTAAAATGTAAAAAACATATGCTTGTATATGTTTATGTCTTAAATTATTATATTGTATAATATGCTGTAAAAATAAATTTGAGAGGGATATGTTGCCCGAATGGATGATGATTTGAGGGGCCTCCCACCTTCTCCTAAACAAACCAGTGATAAGTGATGAGAATTACTTCAGCCCAAACCAAACCATTTAAAGTTGCTGGAAGTTGTGCAAAGGAAGTCAAACCAATGAAGAACCAATTACTTAAGATAGTATATTGAATTTAATAAAGAAAAGTGAGAGGCTACAGTGTTTATGTTAAATAAAACTCTCAGAATAAGTGTGGTAGAAACTCTACACAAGTGTTACCAAGATGAGGTTCAATGCCTTTCATAACCCAGCCTAAAGCTCCAGTTTTTTATAGGTTAGGAAGGTCAAAGCCCATGCTATTGTGTAGAAGTAATACTCCTAATTCAGTAGTTAAAATTCTGGGCTCTAGAAAATAATGCTCTAGGTCCTACTTAAGACGGATATACAGAACAGGAGACTGGTGCCACCATTAATTTGCATCCTATTCATCAAACAGATGTGCTACTCTATGAAAAGAAGCAACTGTTGTCTGCACAGTACCTATCCATTCTACCCATGGAGAAAAACTACCCACAAGAACAGAAAGCCCCATGGCTCTATCTAACAAGTCTGATTTTATATAGACCAAACACGGAGACAATTCAAATGCTGTAGAAAATAGTAGGTGGGGTGGTAGTAAGCAATTGGGAGAAGATTTGTAACCCAAAGATAACAAAAATAAAACAAATAAGAAGCATGCATAAAGAAAAGAATGATAAAAACAAAACAAAACAAAAAATCACACTGGGGCATGGATCAAGACCCACAGAATCCATAAATGTTGATGTTGACAAAAAGACTGAAGTATTAACTAGAATAAACAGTGGAACAGTTTATGACCTAAGACATTTTCTAAAATAACAGAGCAGTCAGTCAGCATTTAGTGGACATGAATAGCTGGGTATGATACCAGGAAACACACATAGGTTATGAGAGAGAAAAAAGTTAGAGAAGTATACTATAGAATTGAAGCTGGAAGAACCCCTATAACTTAGGCATGGTTGGATATTCACATCTGGGCCCATGACTGCATATTCTTCAGAGCGACTTCGAAGGCTGCACAGTGCAGGGAAAACTGTCTATACTGAATTATCAATTCAGTCACTGAACAAATACACCATTGTGTTATGGTCTGAGGGGAGAGGAGTGGAATCATGACCCAGTTTGTGTTTTAATTATCCCAAATGTCCAATTTATAGATGAAAGGTTTTGAAACACACAAAGAAATCAAGCAGGGTGACTCTTCCACAAGCCAGTATAGAGAACACGAATACTGTGTTCCTCAAACAATGTTTTCAAATGAATGACTATAAATCAGTTTTTAAAACTAAAGAATGTTTTCAATAATTGAAAGAAGATCTGGTGCCACTGGAGAAAAAGACTTGGTGAAAAGAAGTAATGGCAACTTCAGACTTTCACAGACTGGAATTTAGATGAAAAATACGCATTGGAAGGGTTTAGCGGTAGTTTTTAAGCTGTCAGAAGGAAGAAACAGCACAGTGGAGGAAAGGCAGACAGAAGGTTTAATTTGAAGAAAACAACAGAAAATACAGTAACAAAATGTGAAAGCATTCTTGAAGAAACACGAGATGTTTGTCCTATCAATGTAAATGTACTGAGTATAGCAAAAGGGGGGAATACAGAAATGGATGAAGAGACTATGCCTGTAATCATCTCAGATGTGACTTACTCACTCAAGAACTTAGAGTGAAAAGCAATGATTCCCACTGAGATCAATATTCTTGGAAATAACGGGAACATCTCATTGATAACTTAATGAGATCCCAAAATATTAATGGTTAACTTTGTGTCTGTAACATTGAAAGCCATACATGAAGAAGTCAGTGTACTAAAAGGAAAAAAGAACTGTCAATCAAAAAATTCACTTTCATAAAGTCTAAAATACTAGTCAAGATTATAAATATCTGAGGATGAAACTTTTGGATTATCATAACTTATTCTTCTTCTAAAACCCTTTATTTGAAACTAACTTCCTATTAAAATGTCACATTGTAGAACTATGCTGATGTTTAATTGGGCATTTTTTTTTTTTTACTTTATAATTCTCATAGCCTTTTTTCCTTCCTTTAAACTATAAATTTTACTGGAATATGCCTATAATGTTTGTCTATACATTAGATTTTTAATTTTTAATTTGCTAAATTTTCAGGCATGGATTTGTGTTCAAAGACTTAAATATTTCTTTAACTCTTGGAACTGCTTTTTATATATTATTTCCTGTATTCATATATTCTCCCATAAGAATTTCTACTTGTCTCTATGGCCTTAATCAAATTTTAATAGTTCTCTTTGCTATTACAAGATTCTTATTTTGCTTACAGTGTTCAGTAGTCTTGTCTTCCTTAAATTTAAATATTCAGAAATATTTTTGGATGCTAGCAACATGTTTTTAAAATCATCCATATTTAACATATTCATATATATTTACTGTTTGCAGGGGGAGAATTGAATTTTTAAAAATTCTTCATAATCAGATTCTTTGACCAACTGACCCTTTTCATTTATGCAGTATTTCTCTGTACATTTCTTTATCAGTAGCTGGAAACAACTGAGAATTTCCTATTATTTCGGCGTTCAGTCTAATTTCTCTTCAAAATTATGTCTACCTTTCCCCAATATTTTTGTTTTAATCCAATAAGGTAATTTGGGGAATCTAGTGATAGAAACTTCTGAGTTCTTAAAGTGACAATAAACTCACAGCTAGTGTAGCCGCTTGACAGAACACCTCCTCATCCTGCCCGGGGTTTTGTATCTGCATCTCTGAAACTGGGTTCTATTTCTGTTGCAGTTACTATTCCACCTAATGTCTTAGCCGACTATCCATGGTTGGAATGAGTTCCAAGAGGTCTTAATCAGTGTCCATCAAAATCATTCCAAGGACTAATCTAAAGGAAGGGTCTCATAGCCTGCTTGAGAACTGAATTCTGATTCTTCCGAACTCAGTATGTGAACTTTTGGGCCCAGTGACACTTTCACATTTTCCTCAGGTGAATGCCATCTCAAATGCAGAGATGAAGCAATGGCATGGCTTTCTGATGTCAATCTGCTCTTAAGATAAAATTTGGTGAGAGCAGAGATTTCTGTCTGCCTCACAATTTCTTTTTCAGCCTGCTTAATTTTTATACAGTACTTTGTGTGCATATGCCATAGACTGGCCTGGAACCCATAATCCTCCTGGGTCAGGCTCCCAAATGCTTAGACTGCAGCTGCGCAACACCATGCCTGGGAGACAGTTGTCTGTTATTATCAATAGGACTTTGAACTTTTTTGAGAATTTGTGCTCTCTGGAGGATAAAACCCTCTCTAATTTTTATTACCATTTGAAACATTTAACTGTCTTTATATATTTCCTGTATTGTATTATGTCTTTTAATATGCTATATGTATCAATTCAGAGACCAACATCAATTTGGTGTCCTAGTGCCCAGACAGGGATGACCACCAGTCAAGCACCAGGTAAACACCAGATGGGTTCCCAGGACAGGAAGCAAGTCGGAGACTAGAAGAACCCTTCCTGGCCCTGGATGTGGGGGTTGTGGGTGAGCCAGCACTGTGGGAGTTAGTATGGGAGAGCAAGCCCTGCCTTTTGTCTGCTTTGCAGTGGTGTTTGTGAGGGAGAGAGTCCCTCCCTTCCCTTTTGCCCTCACTACCAGTGAGAGTGGCAAGTAGGAGATTTGGCTTTGATGGGGTCAGAAGAGCTGGAGAGCTGTTCCTGCCCCTCACATGTTACAACATTGGGAAGAGCAGGCCTGCACGTTCCCTGGACAGAACATTACAGCTGACCCTGGATGTGTGGGATGAATGTGAACCGGCCCCAAGGGGGAAGTTTGAGATAGTCAGCCCTGCTGCTTTTTGTGAGATTTTCAGTGGTGTTGGTGAGAGAGAGAGAGATCCTCTCTACTCTCCAATGCCCTTGACAGACATAGGTAGCAGGTGGGAGAGTTGGCCCTGATGGGCTCATGAAAGGAGGAGAGCTGGCCCAACCCCTTACCTGCTGTAGCCTTTGTAGAGCTGTTCTTGTATCTTACCTGGGTAGCACAGTATATCTGGTCCTGGGTGTGGGGGTTGGAGGCCCAGAACTAGGGCTTTAAGTTGGTCCACACCAACATACACTCCATTGATGAACTGCTGGAGTGCATGAAGAAGCCAGTTCCACAGACCCAAAACTACAGGATCTCCATGACACAGGACAACAACAGTATATATATACATGAGAAGAGTCCCAGTGAAGTTCCAGTGTTAACAAAGTAGCAGAAATCAGAGGCCTCCTACCACACCAAGGAATCCTTATAATGAACATTTGCAAGCAAAAAAAAAAAAATTGTAGACAGACAAAATGGAACATTGTGGGAAACACTGAGACACACCACAGCTTCCACAATAAGACTTATTTTTTATAATGGGAGAGGTTTCAAGGGTGGAGGGTGAATCTGAAGGGAGGTGGAAGATGAGAGGAAACAGAGTACATGATGTGAAAATCATAAAATGAAAAAAAACAATAAAAAGAAAAAGTTCTGTCTTAATCCACTATACTTACATCTTTTTCCTAGTTTGGGTGTATCTCAAACATCCTTTGTTACACAAATAAAAAGACTATTTTCTTTGCTTAACTTCCAATATGTGGGTCAACAATAAAGATGCTTTATTACAGAACACATTCTGACACATTCCAGGCTCCATTTTGCTTTTCCGGTATTTATCCTTTGTTTTCTCCTCAAATTTTAACTTGCATTTTGTCATATTTTATTTATCCTCAGAAAGGACTGTTTTAAGTCCTTTCTGATAAAGAAGTGTACAGATATAAATCAAATTAAGAATAGAAAGCCTAGCTTGGCCATTTGTTTCCCTCTTATTAATAATTACTGTGGTTTGCAGGGCTGTGCCTTTAGAATAGCAATTTATATTAAGAACCGGAGACATAATGTCACATTCTGTGTTGCAATCGTAATCATAAGTGTTACTCCACTTTAAAGAGACATACTACTATTGTGATCTTGAGTTCATCTATCTGGTCTCATTTCTGGTACATTTAAATGAACTTTAAAATTCATTCCATCATAATTTGTGCTTCTTTGAAAACCTATTTTGGCTCAACACATTAGCCAAATTTTAAATACAAAAGAAAGTAGTTTTACACTGTCTAAAAATTTCTTCAATTTTCTTACCTATTCAGAGTCTACAAGTCATCCTCAGGTTACAAAATATTCAGTTGGATAATTTGACATTCCTTGAGTTGAGGGATCATGAAATGGAGAAATACTTAAAAGGTCTTTATTGTTAAAATAAAATGTTTCATAATTATTAGTCAAACTATGCCAAACGTTTTTTAAGGAAAATTATGGCAATGATGACATAAAAAACAATCATTCTGTAAGAAAAAGAAGTTCCACTCAGAATAATCTGTTTCAAGCAACAGAATCAGAAAGCCACAGACATTAACCATCCAAATGACCAATAGATGTATCTAAGGGATGAGACATTGTTGAATGGCTATGTGAAGTGTGTTCTCACTGCAGTGAGGACAGCCTGAAGGTGAAGACAGGCTCAAGCAGACAGTGATTCCCCAACGAATGTGTGCCAGTCCAGACACAGACACCTAAGAACAGGAAATGCATAAGTCCCTGAAAAGGAGTGAGTGAAGGAGGTGGGGATTTGAATATTGTACCCCAAATCTCTAAAGAATGTAAGGAAATAAAGATACACTTAAGAATATTGGAACAACCACGAGAACCAGAACCCACATGGAAGCATGCTATGCAAGCAGTGGCTCTTCTGCCGACTTCTCTCTGATACGCTGTGACCAGTTTACCTAATTCTAAGTGAGAGTATATTCACATCCCATATAACAGTTTAAGATTCAGGAAAGGCTTCCTCGTGCAGGAGAACTCATGAATAAGAAATCTGTGTCAGTCTGTGTCACCTAAGTATAGATATATACAGGGAAAGAAGCCTTGGTGCTTCAGATCTGACGGTCTATATTCTTGTGTCATCTGAATGACATTGGAACGCACGTGCTTGTACTCAGTTAAGCACAGCTGTACAACAAAGACTTGCTACATAGGAAGAAAGAAGTCATTTTCATTAATGTTGGTTTCAGGAAGTACCCAGAATCCACTGCTTCATATACTTCACCTGCTTGCTGGATCACAGACAACTCTGAACGTGGGTCCTCTGTGATTTAATTTTGTCAGACTAAGACCTACTCTGATACACTTCATTATGTAATCAAAACACAGGGCACACATGAGCCTGGAAGTAGTAGTACTTGAAGTCAAATATGCAGAGAGCACAGACTCTCGGTTCTTTGCTGCAGCTTATTTGCTTTGATGAGCAACGTGGGGGGAGGAGTTCGCATAGGACAAACAAATACATGTTTGGTAGTGAAAAGCTGTGATTATTTTGACAAGATGTTTTTAATTAATTAGAGATTTGCAGCATTGGATGAGGGGAAATTACACATCAGACAGAAATCTTATGGCTGAGGGGCACCCTTGCCTCCTAGACATAAGCAATTGCAGACACTATTTTCATCCAATGTGAACATCTTTGTTGTTTTATATTATAGATAATATGCTAGCAAATCATTTGAAAAGAGTTTGAGGAAGTATTCATTTTTTTTTTTAGTTCACATTCAATAGAGCTATGCAAAGACGAGGTCACAGAGACCATACTGCAGAAGATAATGGATCAAAAGAATTGTATGCGAGGCTGCCTGTATAATCAGATATATTTATCCCTCTCAGGTCTCTGATGCGGTTGAAGACTAGATAGCTAGGGTCTCATAGTTAAATTTTGAGTTGTTTAGGAATCAAGAGGGTGTTCTGGATCTAAGAAGATGTTTTTAAAATTGTGATGCAAGTTAGTATGAAAGCTGAGTTAGATGTAGAACTTTAAACTCATGGAGATGGTTGGATAGTAGAATGTTAAAGTCAGTTGCCAAATACGAATAGACTGGACATTGGGAATGTATGCTAAGCATTATAATTCTCATAATTGTGGCCTAATTATTTCTGTTGTTTTGTATTGTATTTGTTGCTATAAGAGAGTCATTTGTTGGGCTGAAAGGGGGAGCTGTGGGGTGGGGAGATATACCTTAAACTTAAAAAAAAAAGAAAAGGATGAGGGTTTGAGGGGGAAGAGGGTTGGACCAGAAGGGGGAATACAGAGGGGATTGTGATTGAGATGTAACTTGAAGAAATAAATAAATAAATAAACAAACAAACAAATAAATAAATAAATAAATAAATAAAGAATTGTATGAAGTCATTTCTTTGTGCTGAAGCACCAGGAGATATATAGTGTTATATAGAGGAGCAATTTAACTATATGCAAAGTAATTCACATGGAAAGATGTGTAAAATAACTATGTATTTGGAACAGGGTAAAGATTCAAGAACAAATGCTAAGGGAAACAATGAGACAGAAGATGAGCTAAAACAGCTCATAATTAACTACTAGGGACTCCAGGTACTTTAAATGGAGAGAGAACAAGTGATTGAGATGTGGCAGAGAGTCAATAAAGAGAATGACAACTAGAGCAGAAACATGAATGCTTTATGACATAGAACAAATTATTCACAAAAACACAACAGAAAAAAAAAATATATGTGCCTTAGGCACCACTGAAGCAGCTGCATCAAATTACCAAAGGGGAGAAGGGGCAGGGACAGATACAAGGAGAAAGATTTAAGGAGAAAGAGAGGAGTTTTAAAATAATTTAATATTAATAATAAAATCACAAGGTAATAAATAGAGTCACAACAATATGGCCTTCATGAGAATAATGAACATTTTATAAGCTTTCTTACTTCCTTTATTGTTTGCTTCCATTTAAAAATTTTTCATTACATGTGAGGATAGTGCATTTGTGTGTGTGTTTAATGTCTCACAATCTCATTATTAAACCCTAATATGAATAATTAGCAGGAAAGAAAAGTGTGGCTGCCAGAAATTGAGAATAGATGGGATAGCTGAATCTTAACTCAAACTTTTGGGAGAAAATAGAGTAAATTTCTGAAAAAGCATGAGTGGATCGGGTGACAAGCCACGGGTGAGGAACAGAAGAGGGCTGACATAGCAGAAACAGTGCTGTGAAATAGAAATAGATATCGGACAGGAAGGTGCAGTTTAGTAGTTACCAGTAAGACAGACCAAAAGATTGTCAGACAAGGAAAGAAAGAAAGAGCTGGCAAGATAATGGGACTAGAACACATAACATAATTAGCAAAATATAAATAAATAAGGAAACATGTAGAAGTTTGAATTTGATTTTATAATTGGAAGAAGGTAATTCCATTTGAAAGAGGATCATAATTTGTATGGAGATTTCACAAAGAAGATGTGCCAAACAAAGTAAGTATACAAGAGTGTGTTAACATCATCATCCATCAGAGACATTCTATTTGATATCATGACAAGATACCCATGTATATCTCTCAGAGTGGCTGCAGTGAACACATATCAATAGTAACAGATGCTGACCAGAATGAAGAAACTCTACGTCTCAGGTATAGACAATGAGAATGGAAATAGATAGTTACACTGTAAAAACAGCTGGAAGGTTTTTTTTTTTTTTGGTAACATTTAATATATACTTACCATAAGACCCAGCAATTACGTTTTTGGTTATATATACCAGAGAAATTATCATTCAGATTTGCAAAAAATCCTTCCCATACATATTCACTGTAGCTTTATTTATAAAATCCCCAAACTAGAATCTAACCAGATGTTCTTCAATGGCTGAATGGACAAGTAAATTCTGGACTGTGCATCCAATAATTATTATTCAGCAAGAAATAAGAATAAACTATTAACTGTTTCTATGTGTAACAGTTGAATAATTTCTGCATTGTAGTGCCAAATTTTTGAAAAATGAAAAGCTGTTCCTCATTGGTAACACGGTGTATGATTCTAGCTATGCAATATTGGATTGGCAATTAGAGAGCAGGGCAACATTTTAGTGGTTTCCAAGGGCCAAGCTGGAGGAAGGGCATGCTGACTGAGGAGAAATACGAAGAAATTAATGGTGATCTACATGAGCATATCTGACTATGATATTGTTTATATTGGTTACCATTACCTACACAGCTGAAAAGGTTTCAAACTATACATGCACAGACAAACACACACACACACACACACACACACACACACTCACAAAGAAAGAGAGAGAGAACAAACTCTCCTAGTGAAATTCACTTAATGTCAATGTATGGATTAATAATTTACTAGTTATGATGATATGCAAAATTGTGCTATTACCACTGAACAAGTGGATCCATTTTAACTTATTGTATTAAATAATCTGAAAATAAGAAGCAGAAAGTTAACAAGGATCATTTAAAATTTGCCAAGGAGGCATGTATACATAGTCTAAAATTACTCTCGCGATTTTTTTAAAATACTTTTCCAAAATCTTCTCTAAGTCAGACCTCAATGTAGCTTAGGAATGATCAGAAGTTGTATTTCAATCTTAGATCAACTGAAGTCCATAAATTCTATATTGTGGCACACGGATAAGAAGTGGATATACACCTACATTTACAAGACCATGGCTGTTACATAAACAGTGAAATACAATGGGACACTTCCTTTGCAAATGGTTATTGGTTTCACAAACACGGGTTGTTGCAGGGTGGGTGGTGTGGGGCTAAGACAAACATTTCTTTCTCGTGGTTCTGGAGGCTAATAAATCCAAGATCAAAGTGTCAGCAGACAAATGTTTTATTTTGTTCTGAATTCTGCTCCATGATTTGTTGATGACTGTCTTCTTACCACCCCCTTATATGATAGACAAGAAGGACAGTGAAGACAGCTTTCCTGTGTCTTCCCCCAATGGCTCTAATACCGTCAAAGACAGCACTTACCTGTAACTTAATTATCTCCAATAGTCTCCATCTCCAAATGCCATCCTGTTAAACACTTGGACTTCAACATGAATTTCGTCTGGGACACAAACATTTAGTTCAGATTAGTTGTTGGATTTACTTTCCTGTGTGCCAGTTCTCAGGTATTTACCCCCGAGTGACCTCTAATCTTGCATATGTTACTGACCCATGTTGGTCAATAGCATGAAGACAAATAAAAGTTTAGATGATGAGTGTTCTGCTCTCTCCTGCTGCTGACTCCCTCTGATGGCAAATGTAGGCACCCTGAAGATACATAACTAGATGACGTATTTTATAAATAGTCACATTCGTGGTCCAAATGAAATTTCAGACATCTGAATACAGCTATTTCAGATCAACTAACTAAAATAAAGCTAGTCTCGGACAGAACTGAATATGAAATAGCCAATAAAAGGAAGAAAAATATAATCATGGATAGATTGGGTGGCAGATAAGACAATAGTTTTCTGATATGACTTATTTTCTCAATGAAACAAAAATCAAGATCCTCAGCTCAGAGTGGAAAAGACTGGGGAGAGTGCTAAGGATATGAAGGTGGAAGAGAAAGTCGTAAACTACTCATCTGATAGAGTAAGCTGCAGAGGAAATGCAGTAGAATTGGTAGAAGTTAAGGTTATACATACATATCAAGTGAAACTAGTAAGCATAAATATGATTTCCTTTTCCTCAGGCATGCTCAGCTAACCATGTTCAGGAACAGTGTCAGCAGAGAATTCGTAGGGAATTGACATGGAGGAAGAGATAGACAAGGAAATTCACAAGATGGGAGAATGAAGAGCATTGTGATGGAACTTATAATCTACTCACCCTATCTGCATTACTTTTCTGTTGCTACAATAAGGGACCATGAGAAAACAACTTATAGCAGAAAGAGTCTATTAGGGACTTATAGTTTCAGAGGCTAAGTCTGCAATCATCAGGGCCAGGAGTAAGGCAGCAGACAGGCAGGCAGATGCTGGACCATGCACCTGACAGGGAGAACTAACTTAGGAATCAGTTGGTATTTTGAAGCCTCAAAGTCTCAAGAGTTAAACGTCTTCTAGCAAGGTCATATTTCCCAATCCTTCCCAAACAGTCTCACCAAGTGGAGATTAGGTATTTAACTATATGAGCTGATGGGATTCATTCTCATTCAAACCACCCAAGCAATAAGAAGGGTGTTTTTAAGGGATGGAACATTGTGTACAAATTTCTAACATTATTGGAATTCAAGAGCTGTTGCAATGAGTACTATATGAGAACAGGAACTGGAGGGAAGAATCAAAATAGGGTTGTAGTGATAAGAATTAGGCAGTGTATGAGAGAAAATGGGAACTGTCCAGGCAGCCACTGGTATGTCATTTCTTAGTTTTGGAAGCTGCAGGCCCTGCACTTCCTATATAATCAGATATATTTATCCCTCTCAGGTCTCTGAGGTGGTTGAAGAATAGATAGCTAGAGTCTCATAGTTAAATTTTGAGTTGGTTAGGAATCAAGAGGGTGTTCTGGATCTAAGAAGATATTTTTAAAATTATGAGGCAAGTTAGTATGAAAGCTGAGTTAGATATAGAACTTTAAACTCATGGAGATGGTTAGATAGTAGAATGTTAAAGTCAGGTGCCAAATACATATGGACTGGACATTGGGAATGTATGCTAAGCCATATAACTCTTATAATCGTGGCCTATTTATTTCTGTTGTTTTGTATTGTATTTATAGTTATAAGAAAAAGAACCATTATTTGGACTGAAAGGGAGAGCTGTTGGGGGGAAAATAAATACCTTAAACTAAAAAAAAAAAAAAAGAAGAAGGGAAGAGGATGGGGGGGCTGAGGGGGAGGAGGGTGGAAGGGTGGGACTGGAGGGGGGAGTAGAGAGGGGATTGTGATTGAGATGTAACTTGAAGAAATACAAAATAAATTATTAAAAAAAAAGAATAAGGAGAAGGAAAGCAATGCCTGAAAAGCAAAGTATTGAACATACAGTTTTAAAGGACTCTCAGAAGACTCCCCATATGATAAGGTGAAAGTAGAGGAAAGCCTATGGAAGCACTAGGTCATAGCTTTCTAGTACTGGCCAGGATCCACAGCTGCCCTGCAGGAAGATGGCTTTCTGTGCTGGTACCACAGGGGAAGATGGATTGAGTTGTCTACCGCTGTATCTGCAGCATTTTAATCAGCTGGTACACGAATCAATAAACCTCCTGGGTAAAGTATCAGTCCTTAGATGGCCTTTCAGATATCTTTATGACCAAGAGTCAGCGAAGACCTCTGTAGTTGGCTGCTCTTGCTTCTCAGGCCACCATTTCAGTATTTCCCCCTTTCTTCACCCCTTCACCCACCCTTTCACCCACCCCTTCACTCACCCCTTCACCCACCCCTTCACTCACCCCTTCACCCACCCCTTCACCCACCCCTTCATCCACCCCTTCACCCACCCCTTCATCTACCCTTCAGATCCCATTGATCTAGTCTTAACTGCCTCAGAGCCTGTACCTAGAACTGTGTCCTATGCTTCCTGGATAATTAGCTCTGGCTCTTGTGTTGGCTGTCTGATTCTTATCTGCTTTAGCTCACAGTCTTCCTTCGCAATGGTTATTTATCTTAAGCTCCTTAACCAGTGGAAACTGCACCTCTGTCTGAAACTGTCTGACTAACTCATTTACTTGATTACTTCATTTCCCTCTTTAGTATGAAGGCAAACCTCATGAGAACAAAGACTTTGTCTCTCTGCTTTAACCCACTTCATGAGAACTGTAGCTCTAGTCAGAGTTGGAGCATATTAAATATTAACTGAGTTTTCCTAAAAAGAAAGTAAATACACCCTTCATATCCTTGTTTAATTCAGGATGGGAGTTACAGAATCTGTTAAACATTGATATTTTTTTTGTCTACTAGGTTGTGTATAATAAAGCCTTAATTCTTAAATAACAACAACACATTTATTAAAAGAAAAGAAAGTTCCAAATGTAATGGTCTTCAGATAGCCCAAATAATTTTTATCCATACAAAGAAAATAGACATTAACTATGTATAAACATCAAAATCTTCTGATTAGCAAGGTTATATTTTACAAGAAAAATTCACTTTAATGTCACATATACACATGTGTGTTAGTGATATAAACTACTCAGGAGGATACCTAATGTAATCCAAAACACAACATTAAATGAACTCCAAATATTTTTGTTTTTAAAATTGTGAAGGGATTTCTAGGACCCTCCCTTCTCTTATTCCCGTGGTAGCATAATTAGTCATGATCTGTGTAAAGTTAAATAAACCAGCCTATCATCTTTCCTTTTCCTTCTACAACCTAAACAACTGCATCAATTCAAGATGAAGCTATACAATAAATATGAAACAGAATTGAGAACAGGTTAGTATTTTTGTAACTCTGTGCTTTTGTCCTGTGTAGCAAGATGTCTAATTATTCAAAAACTGAACTACATCAACATTCCATTTTTCTTTTGCGATCTCTCTTTCCTCATTTCATATACCACGAACAAAATCTCTCAGTTAATAGTATGTCCTAGTGTGGAAGAGGAGAGCCTAGGACTAGAGGGACAGCTCAGTGGTTAAGACCACTTACTGCTTTTGCAAAGGGCCTGGATTCAGTTTCCAGCAGAGAGCTCACAACAGTCTGTGACTCCAGTTCCAGGCACCCAGCACCCTCTTCTGACCTCCAGGGGTACCAGGTATGCATGTAGAGCTCAGATATAAATGTAGGCAAAACATGCATGCAGATAAAAATAAAATGAATCAGAAAAGAACACTGACATAAAATAAGTAGCTTATCACTCAATACAATAATTAAGGAGTTATGAGGGTGTCCATTTCTCTGCTTTTCATACTCTCCACTATATTGTGTGCCTTAGGATTCATTTTATTGTGGGTATAAAAACAAGACCTGCACACTATCCCCCAGGCTTCACATCAAGGGCAGGGGGTAGCAATAAGAGACGTTGTTATGGAAGTTACAGGCCTTCTGATGGGGTGCTGCTGTTTTGCCCATATGATTCGTTTGTGAGATCTTCCAGTTACAAAAGAAATAGAGCCAGGAATAAAACAGCATTCAGAACAAAGCCTTCATATGTGCTTTCTAAATGCTGCCCTCTGTGACCACACCCCTCCCTGAAGCTCTGGATACAGGCATAGGCTGTTCTTCTGTGGTCTCTCCTGGTGCCAGAATATTTGTGTGTACTCTGCTCACAGTTCTGTCGTTTTTTACTTCATTTTCATTGTGATTCTAGTTTGATTCTGGGTTCTCAGTGAAAGATAGAGGTATTATTTGGAAATTAGAGCAAGAGCCCTTGAACTAGGGTAATTTTTCCTTCAGAAAACCAATGAAAACCATTCTCTCTGTAGATATATACTAAGTTTGATTTATTGTGTCCCAGTGGAGAATGCTCTCATTTTGCAGGCCATGCAGTGAACTAACTCTTTATCAAATGTGAAAGAAAAAAGAAACTTGCAGACATCTCTGCCCCAACGTACCATAATGTTTGAGGGCTGTTAAAAATGGGACATTTTAAATGTATCACAAATATACCTGAATACTTTTTAATTAATTTAAATACTAAAAGTGGGTTTTACTAATATAAACATTTTGATGAACCGAGTAAAACCAAAAATAATATATTTTACCTGTACTGTCTTAGTTAAGGTTGCAATCACTGTGACGAAACGTCATAACCAGGTAATCTTATAAAACAAAATAATTGTGACTTTCATAGAGTTTTGGAGACTTAGTCCATCATCATCACAGTGGGAGTGTGGCAGAGGGCAGGCTACCTATAGCAGTAGCTGAGAGCTCTGTGCTCATCCAAAGGCAGAAACAGAGAGAGTCTGGCCTTGACATGGCTTCTGAAATCTTAAAGGCCAAATGGCACACTTCCTCCAACAAGGCCATACCTCTTAATTTTTAATTCTTTCAAATAGTGTCACTCTCTGGTGACTAAGCATTCAAATATATGAGCCTATGAGGCCATTCTTATTCAAACCACCGGTCGTATACATCTGTCTTAGTCAATGTTCTATTGTTGTGAAGAGATGCCTTGATCAAAGCAATTCTTATAAATGAAAGCATTTACTTGGAGGCTTCCTTACAGTTTTAGAGGGTGAGTCTTTAGCTATTACAATGGCAAGCAGACAGTCTTTGACTGGAACAATAGCTGAGCGCTTTACATCCTGATCCACAGGCAGCAGGAAGAGAAGGAGACTAGACCTGGCGTGGACTTTTGAAGCTTCAAAGCTCACTCCCAGTGACACATCTCCTCCAACACACACACACACACACACACACACACACACACACACACACACACA
>CAJQZJ010028229.1:0-10667 GCA_907164525.1 Lophiomys imhausi | reverse complement strand
GCCATCTGTACTTCCTGTGTTGGCCATCTGTACTTCCTGTGTTGGCCATCTGTACTTCCTGTGTTAGCCATTTGTACTTCTGCTCTGGGTCACTCCCATTCATTCCCTTCACTCTCATTTCAACTGAATCTTGATCATTTTCTTTATGTATGTATGTGCTTTATAATCAAAGATGTTAACCTTTATGGTATCTTAACAAGCATTTTTCTCAATAGCATTTACCTTCTCATCGTGGTTATGATATCTGAACACAAATGAGGAAAGAGCTATGATTTGTCATTTGTTGGACTGAAGTCAGAAATCCATTGATAACTTTCTCTTTAAAATACACACAAAGTCAAGTATAGTGGCATATACCTATGACCCCAGGAAGAAAAAGGAGGAGATTAGCATCCTCTAAAGTCCTGTCTATATCTAAAATATACATAGATTATGTAGCAAAGCAGTGTTCCGCTATCCAACACTTTTATTTTGAAGTCATTAAAAACAATCCTGTAGAAAAGACAGGCAAAAGCCAAACAGCACAGCTGTTCTGCACAGCTCCCTTAGTTACAAGAAGCTATACCACCATTTAATGATGTCATTAAAAATACATTGTCACCATAGTAACACAGCACTATAGATTCCAAATCTCTCCCTGCCATGCACACGCTGCATGGCTTACATTTGCTTTATTTTTCAGCGTGCACATCACTTTCTTCCTCCCCTCCACCTCCAAGTTTTCTATAATCAAGAAAAGTCATCAAGAATCTGCTTTTCGAAAACCAGACCTATCTGAAACCTGGAAATGTGTATCATCAGTGGCCAACAAGTCCACTTGTTATGGACTGAGAAGTGGAAATGATCCCACCATAAACAAAACTGCTGTCACTCTCTCACTGTGACCTTTTCAGACCTTCCTCTCCTGCGTGACCCTTTGGCTCAGTCACTCACACACTCGTGAAACAATGCTACTTTACCTATTCTGTATCTTTGTTTAAGGAATAAATTCATTGGACTATTTGTACTTTAAGTGGGTGGGGGATCTTGGAGGCTACACATTTTACAAGACTTGAAGTTGCTGTCCTTTAATGTTTATGGTGTAGGAAATAGGAGCAACAATTTGAAGTGCACCAGCTAAGCCCCAGGTTGTCTTCAGCTGACTCCAGACAAACTCTTCAGCACCATCTCCTTTGGAGGTCTCTCTGTTCTTCATTATACAGGGCTTACTAGGTGCCCACTAAATTTTGTCTTAGGCACAGAAGATACCACCCAATGTTTTTTTAAAAGAACTAAACACACACCCCCTTGTCTTGCTCAAGGTGGAACAAGAACAAAAAATTTTAAAGGTATGGAAGGAAGAGGAAATTCTCAGTGACCAGTCTCCATTGTGAGGTTTGGAAAGAGTTAACCATGCTCAGAACACCACTGGTACTGAGTTCCCAGATAGTGAAGAATTATACATACTTTTGGAACAACAAAAAGCCAATGTGTCTGGTAGGCAGTGCCTGAAGTAGAAACGTGTTCGGAACAAGATCAGAGAAGGAAGTATGGGCCAGTTCAAGTAAGATCTTGAAGAGAAAAATGAGGGGTCTGGATTTTATTCTCAATCTAATAAGAGAGTTACAAGCCAAATGATGGGACGTGTTCTTCAATGGCTGCCTTGAGGGCTGCGGGCAAATGACTATAGTGAGAGACAAGTGGGGGAAGGGGGTGGCAAATCGACTGCAGTGATGATTGTAATCATCAGGGAGAGAGATCACAGGGGTGCTGGAAGTTTCTTCGCAATTACAAAAAGCCTTTTACTGGGGTGTTAAAGTTTTATTTGCTTTTATAGCCCTCCAAAACACTATGGTGGTTTCTGTTATCATGCCCAGATTCTGACAAACAGATGAAAAGAATCTAGTCTTAACTCTTCTACTCCATGGCTTCCGGGTCCGGTTCTGCTTTAGCCAAATATTTAAATGAAGCAAAAATTGTGAAGTTTCCCATAACTTTTAACAAGCTACAGTGAAGGCAATAAACATGATATTACATAACTAGCATTCTCTCCTCCCACTTGTGGCCCTGCCTGCTACCCTGTAGTTCTAGTTCTCCAGATTTGTCCCATTTTAACTCCCAATGCTTCCTCCATACATACTATCTATGCAGTACATCCAAAAAGAATGCAACAAACAAGTGAGGGAAATAATTAGTGGCTAATTAACCTTAGCACACGTTTGCCTGAGTGTCTGTGTTAATTGACCCTGTCCCTCATTAGTTTCTGTGTTAATTGACCCTGTCCCCCATTAGTTTCTGTGTTATGTGCTGCTTTTGTGATGAATCATGGATGAAGAGACTATGGAATCTCAGGGTAAAACATCAGTAGAAACATAGAGTTTATTCTAATCTGACTCCCTGATTGTGTAAGCCACGGATTTAGGTAGTTTCTCCCACATAATTTACCAGTATCAGATACAAAACAAGATACCACTGGTACCTTTCCTCCCAAGGCTACCTGGGGCGTGTTTGTCCCACCATGTTTCCTAAACTCTTTCTCTCATGTCGTCACTTCCCCACTTTGGAGGCTTGTCCTCTGAGATTGTCTATTGCAGCCACTCCCCTGCATGAGTTCTCAACTATCGTAATCCTCCATAACTCTCTCCTACTCTACAGTCGGTGTCATGACTGAATCCTAGCTTCCATCTCTACCATGCCTAGACCCAAGTCTAATTGTGGCTAAAGGAAAGCATGCGGTTGGCAATGGCTCAGTTAAGCGTGAAAACACCAGCCTCTGGGACCTCTGGTTCTTTCTGTAATTCTACTAAATTACTTGCTACTCTTCAACCACCTTCACCATTAGTCGCTGCAAGTCTGTGACACCACTGAATTTTCACACTAAGGAAACCAAAGAAACCAGAAGAAAATTTCAGAATTTTCCACCAAAGCTGCCCTCCCACCTTCCAAAATGTCTGCAATATATACAACACTGGCAAGCTGTCTATTTAAACTTGTTGAAAATGGATTCTTCGAGCATGGAGGCCCTCCCTGGTCTCAGCCTCATGAATGTTTATGTCAAGTGCCCTCCAAAATCTGCTGTCCTGGGTCAGGCTGGCCCTTGCCTCTGTAACAGGGAGAAAAGCAGCTAGGGGGATTTTAATCATTGTGTCCTTGAGAACAGCTAGAAGACCAGCCATTTCCAACAGATATAGCTATAGTTCAGCTCGTGGTATGAAAATGCCTGCAGTGGGAACAGGAAGCACGAAGCTCTCAATCCAGAGCTGCCTCAACGTAGCTTCCCCAGTTAATCTCTGCCCGCTGCTCCATCTCCCAATGACATTCTCTTTGCCTGCTCTCCATCCCACTGCCCCGTCACCTATTGGTGTTTGTCGCTTCACGATCTGATGATGTTGAGACCTATCTGCCTGCTACTTGCTGTCCGTTCTTTTACTTTTGTTTGGGGCATGCTTAACAAATTCAAATGAAACTGTAAGAATACCTTAGATCATTCTCAAGGCCACACTATGTCTATGCCTTCCTACTGTTAAAGAGGGAAACCGCCCTGGATCCTGAGTCCTTCCATTTCTGACTAGACTCTACAATTCTTTCTGTCTTTAGAGCACTGCTCTCACATGAGCCTCTCTGGCCTCTACTGCTCACCTTCTCTTTCTAGCCAATGTAAGCAGAAGGGAAATTTTGTTCATGGTGCTCAGATCTGTGCTGAGTTCATTGGACAGTTTTTCAAGGTGCCCCCTCATGAGGGCACTCTTTTTTTTAATTTATTTATTTGTTGCTTCAGGTTACATCTCCATCATATTGTCCTATTTCCCCCCTTCCCAGCCCCCCCCTCACCTTCTACCCCCTAACCCTTCCATCCCACTCATCTGGAGTGGAGTGTCCCTACATAACAGTCCCCTGCCCCAGTTCACCAGTCATATGAGGGCCAAGAGCCTCCTCATACACTGGGGACCTACAAGGCAGCAACACCAGTGAAAAGTGTCTCATTGCCAGGGAGGGAAAACTAAAAAAAAAAAAAAAAAAAAAAACCACACAAACAAACAAGAAGTCTATGTCCATACCTGGGTATAACTCTAACCAAGCAAGTAAAGGACCTGTACAGCAAGAACTTCAAGCCCTTGAAGAAAGAAATTGAAGAGGCCTTTAGAAGATGGAAAGATCTCCCATGCTCATGGATAGGTAGGATCAACATAATAAAAATGGCTATCCTACCAAAAGCAATATATAGATTCAATGCAATTCCTATCAAAATACCAACACAATTCTTTATAGACCTGGAAAAGGCTATTCTCAATTTCATATGGAACAACAAAAAAACCAGAATAACTAAATCAATCCTGTACAATAAAAAAAAACATCTGGGGATATCACCATCCCAGATTTCAAGCTGTACTACAGAGCAATAGTAGTAAAAACAGCATGGCACTGGTATAGAAACAGACCAGTAGATCAATGGAATCAAATTGAAAACCCAGAATGGACCCACACACCTATGGCCACCTAATTTTTGGCAAAGAAGCCAAAACCGCACAATGGAAAAAGGACAGCATCTTTATGAGGGCACTCTTACAGCTATTGTTATCTGATAGTTCACTCGGCTTCGCTTGTGGTAACCAAAGTTATTGGCTAGGGCTGCTCCACCATCCTAGATGCATCTCAACTTCGACAGCAAAGCCATTCCTGAGACTATCTGGGGAGGGATAGAAAAAGGGAAGGGGAGGCAGAACTGGTGAGCATGCGGTGTACATTTATTCTGAGCAAGATCACCAGTCATTTCAAACACTCATTCAGCTAAACCATAAAATACTCAGAAGTGGCAGAATTTCAAAAATTCTTCAATGAATATAAAAGAGGATTTAGATTTTATTAGTCAGCTTTGGGAGTAAGTGGTAGAGTCTGATGAGAGGTGTGTCTAGGTTTGCCTGGGAAATTGGGTATAAAAAGAAAGCAACAGATATAAATTAGCCATTTAGAATAAAAGGTGCTGAGATAGGGTTTTGAAAATGTCAGAAGGCGGTTTAGCTAATGAGGGAAAAGATGTAAAACACAGCAAGTATTCTTTGTGTGTGTGTGTGTGTGTGTGTGTGTGTGTTCCTGCTGCAAATTTGTTTATAATGTTTATTTATTACATCAAGTTACATCTCCATCACAGTGTCCTCTTTCCACCCCTCCCGGTTCCACCCTCCCACTCTCTCCACTCTCTCCTCCCTCTCCCACCCATCCCACTCCTCTGATGTGGAGTGTCCCTACAATTAGCCCCTCTCAGTTCAATAGTCATATGAGGGCTACGAGCTTCCGCTTGCACTGGGGGCCTACATGGTAGCACCCCTAGGACAAATTGCTCCCTTGATAGGTAACAAAGTCTATGTTCCTGATCCCTTTGGTGCATTGGTTGTAAGATAGTTATCCTGTACTATATGGCTAAAATCCAATTATAAGTGAGTAGATGTCATGTGCATTCTTCTGAGTCTGGGTTATCTCACTCAGGATGAGCTTCTCTAGTTCCATCCATTTGGCTGCAAATTGAATAATTTCCTTGTTTCTGATAGCTGAGTAGTATTCCATTGTGTAAATGTACCACAATTTTTTTATCCTAATATGGAGAAAACAGTGTTCTCTTGCCAGTCTGCTCAAAAACTTCTTTATAGAGAGAGCATTAACTTTATTAAGTCTCCATTGTAAACTTGTTAGCTACAGGAACAGATTAACTGGGCTTTGGATTGTTTGAGGAAGAAAGTCCCCAACGATCAGCACCTTTTTTTTTTAAAGAAAAATGTTTTATAAGAACAAAAGAAAAATGCTTTACATGAAAACGCAGATTTCCCAAGCAGAGGAGACAGAGTGTATCTGAGGAAGGCACTGGGCTCCTAAGGAAGGGGAGACAGTGGAAGAAAAATAAACTACATATGAGGGCAGCATCATACACATATGTACACTTACATTTATACACACATGTACACAAAAAAGCCATTTATACAAACACATAGATACATATCCATATGTACACCTATGCAATATACACAAAAAAACCTACCAGTCCACCAAAACTTATGAAACCCTGCATATGAATGGACCTTCCTTATAGATTCCTCATGTTATATGTGAAAAAAATCAAGTAATTTCAGAAAAATAAGGAGATGTTCATTTAAACTAGTCCCAGAAAAGGGCTAGAACCAAGAATTTTAACATCTTTATGTTCTCTATTTCTAAACACCATCCTTGGCACCTCAACTTGCTGGTAGCAGAGATCTTGGCACCAAGCACTTCCAGGCCTCACAACCTGCAGCTCCACCACACACTGAACCACGAAGGATCCTGCTGCTATTTCAGCATGGGCCAGGTGTCCACTCACTCCTACATGAACGGCTATGATGAAAGAGATAATATCTCCCACCGCAGGACAGTGGAGATACTGGTCCAAATGAAAAGGGGTAATTTTGACAAATAAGCAGTGTCTATGGATGGAATGTTTGAGTCCCTCCAAATTCATGCTTAAACATCATTCCACAGCACCAAAGTACCTGAAGGCAGGGAAGACTCAGCCATCATGAACCAGTTAGCACTCTGACCAAACGGATGTTTGCCCTTTTCTTTCTTTCCTTCCACCATGGGAGGACATGGTAAGTAACAAGGTGCCTTCTATGAGGAATGGAACCTTGCTAGACTCCGAGGTGGCAGGCACCTTAATCCTGGACTTCTCAGCCTCCAGAACTGAAAGCAATGCATTTCTGTTGTTTGAATAATTTACCCAAATTAAGATGTTTTATTATAGCATCGGGAACAGGAATATACTAAGAGAATGTGCACTACAGGTTGTATGAGGAAAATCCTATGGAACCTAGCTCTGCAGCCAGTTAGTAAGAGAGTAAAAACAAGTCACCCAACATTCCATGTTACAGAGCCAAAAATACAACTAGGATTTTCTCTGGTGCTATGGACTGAACCCAAGGCTTCACATAGGCTATACAAGAGCTCTAGCCTGAACTGCCCCCATCCCATCTCCATTACCTTTGAGAAACAATTAAACCACATCATCACTGCTCCTTTGCCGTCAGTACACTCTATAATTTAATGTACTGTTTCATTTCGTTTGTCTGGTTTTTGAAACAGAGCTCATTATACAGTTTAGGATACCCTGATATCCTGATATCCTCCTGCTAAACCCCCCAAGTCTTCTTCTCCCACAAGAGTTTTTAGCAGACACTAACAGATTAGGGCTCCATATGAGCAGATATTAACCAGAAAATTGAAAAAAAATCATATGCTTATTTTCTTATGGAGCCTTAATTATATGAATATATACATATAATTTTTTATTTTTGTATATGTGTACATATATTTATATATGTGTGTGTCATATATAAATAAATATTTAATTTATTTCATATAATTAATAGCCCTATATGTTCAGGGTTAGGGTTAGAAAATATTGTTAGAAATTTATTGACATTTTATTGAATCCCAAAAGGATAGAAATATTCTTGTGTACAGTTCACATTAAAGTAAATGTGAATAGAAATAGGGCTATTTTGCCACATTAGTACGTTTCTCACCTACATGGTACAAAATCAAATCATTTTAGAATTTTTCTAAGTTCATCTACTAAATTCAAGTATTCCATGCTTATTTTTATCTTAGATAAATCAGTTAGTTCCAGAAGCTAAATATTTAAAAGAAGCAAAGCCAGCTAATATCTGTGTTTAAATGACAATTACATGTAGTGACCATCACTAAAAAGCAGCCTTCCAGCTTCTAGCTTTGTGCCCTCCGTAACGCAGTATACACTTCTACGCGGCACACTGTCCCGGAAGGGAGGGACCAGCTAAGTGTTACAGTCACTTGTCTTATTGCTTGGAATAGGAGGGGCTGGAGCCACTGGTGGCACTTGTCAATGCTTGAAAGTTAGCCAGGAGGACAGATATCACCTTGATGTTACCTTTTATGGATTCTCTGTGTTGGGGCTGGGGGTAGAGAGAGGTTAGGGATACTTCTTGTTCTTGCCTTGTTAGAGCTCAGTCCACAGAATACCAAAAGAAACCAAAGAGAAAATAAAATCTTACTGTGAGAAAATGAAGAAAGACTATTTCGATACATTTCAAACTGATATGGCCACATCCAGACTCATCTTTCCCCTGTCACATGAGACTGCCACTCTTTCCCTGTCATCTGTCCAAATGGTGGCTCTCAAGAGGCTTGAAACACAACATTCATCAGCCCAGAGAGTCCCCAATAGGAACTCTGTGTGCCAAGATCCCTATTGCATCCAATAGCAGCCCAAAACCTGAAATGGCATTGCCCACAGGTCTGAAGCCTTCATTCTGTCGGTGATCCTTGTCCGGTGGGACCTTCATTCACAAGTTCATGCACCAACGTACCAGTTCAGTATGAAGTAGGGGACAACTATATGCTAAACAAATCAACCTCATTCAATAATGAATACCCTTGGTACATTTTTCCCTCTTTTAATTGGAAACATTTTTTTACTTTATTTTTTATTTCTTCAAGTTACATCTCATTCACAATCCCCTCCCTACTCCCCCCTCCTGTCCCACCCTTAATTGGAAACTTTTTAAACTTCAAGAATACAGAATATAGAATAATATAATGAACAATTATGCAACCAACACACGTAAAGAATTACATTTAACATATTTTAAATGATTTGACTTAGACACTGATTTTCAGGACAATGCCTGCTAAATGCAGGTTGGGTTGCTGTGTCTGAGAGATACACTGCTCTGTTAAACTCTTCCAAATTCTAATACAACTTGGGGAAATTAGTTGTCATCTAATTTCTCAGATTTTAATAATGAAGCTGCTAGAGGACTATAACCTGTACTGTTTGTATTTTTCCACTGGGGTCATTTGTTTGAGTTTCCTTTAGAGATCCCACTACATGCTTCTAAAGTTAGCAGTGTTTCAGCAGCATGTTTGCTCATAAACCACCCACCAGGGAAGAAAACATAAGCCTCCATCTTCCCATTCATCACAGCTTACATTGATTTAGCTAGTGGGGTACCTTGACTGTTCCTCACACCATTATTTCTGAGAAAAGTTAAGCTAGAAAAGCTTCCAAAACCTAAATTTTAAGGTAAAAAGGACGTCGTCCAAGACGACATATTTGGGAGCAATACTTTGCTTACAAATCCCTTTCAGTGGCAGGGGGAAACCTAAAAACTTCTGGATTCTTTTTATAAATTTTTCATTTATAAACTTCTCTTTTAAAAGGAAGCATGTTCCACTCTATATACAGTTAAAGCTTTGTGCTGCTCCTGAAGATGTGTTTCTTTCCTTGAAGTCCTTGTTGCTTTTTTTAAGCTTCACTTTCTAAAAACATCAGAACACCTACATGTAGTCATTTTTTTGTTATGTTAACCATGCTACATCAAATCAAAATCTGATTTACAGCTGTATAGCATAACAATAGGCAAGTGATAGGCTGTTGCCTGGAGGCAGAGTGCTTGCTTGGCGTACCCAAGCTCCTTCCTTTGATCTTCAGTACCACAAAAGTGATGGAAACCGTGGCTTTGTCCCAGGGATGATGTCTGAGCGCTTTGTGGTGGATCTCCTTGTGGGAAGCACCAAGGAGAAGCTCCTGTAGGACCTGTGTGGCAGAATCTACAGTCTTAGCCATTTTTCCCGGGACCAGCTGTGGGGTGATACCTAGCATAACACTATGTTGTGCTCTTGGTAGCCTTTTCTTTCGCTTTGTCTGTAATGGGTATGGCAATGACACAACAGAAATCTCTTAATAATGGATTTACTAGAAATATATTGTAAATGTTGAGGAATTGCTAAAGGAAGATCCCAGACTCAAATAGTATGCAAAATCAAGGAGCAGAAATTCTGCAGAAACAGCCAGCATGCAGGGGTCAATCATTCCTCCAAAATGGCAACCCCAAAAGGAGTTCAAAGGCCCCTTTTAAAGTCACTTAGGGGAGTGTTCATGGTGAGAGGGACTTGTGTAAGTTTGATTGGCCCCAACCTGAAAGGAGGAAGGGTCACCTAGTAGAGATCCAGGCGTTTCTTTGTCTAACTTCAGCCTCCGGTCAAATATCGGGCAACTATTAATGGTCGCCTTGGTGTTTGTTTGCTTGTTTGTTTTTTCAAGAAACCTGGCCTCTCCTTCAGAGAAATTGAAACTTAAGGGCTCAAGATGGAGCTTTTATCTAAAATGGAGTAGGCCAGATCCTTTCAATATGACAGGATTGAGATGATGACTCCTGAAGCAACTCACAACCCAGGAAAGTTTTACAAAAAGACAATATAGAGATCATACAGTATCTTGAAGCACATAATTAATCTCAGAAAAGGGCATAATATCCTCTGACTAAGAAAACAGCCCTTGCAACAATGGATCAGAGAAGTTCATGAATACACGTAAACATGAGGACATTAGTTCAGGAACAAGGCAGTCAGAAAACAGGAGGGGTTGGACAAGAGTGTGGGGAGCCATGAGATGTGAGCTGTGGAATAGCCATGTTCGACCACTGGATGACCTTTAATACCCGTGTGAAAGGCTTGTATGCTTGCATTTTGTTTGCCTAAGGGAACATTAACATGTCCTTGTGGTGCACGGTTACCAGAGGGGATGGCCTTGAGGCACTGGGTGAGAAGGTTGTTTCTCATTGTGTGTTCCTTGTTTTCATTCTTGAGCAACTGTATAATTATGATCTGGTAAAATAAATGGC
>CAJQZJ010028228.1:0-18260 GCA_907164525.1 Lophiomys imhausi | reverse complement strand
AGTATCTTACATGAAGGTTATCTGATATGTGGCATGACGACCCATAGCTTGAGAGCCACTGCTCTAGAGACAAACTGGCATTAGAGATTCTTAAAGCAATCATTCGTTGTCAAGAATAGTGCCATCCCTATTTGCTTAGAGAAATTATTCTTGCCTTTGACTGAAGGTTCAAATGTTGATCATAGTAACCATGACAAAAAGAAGCAAAAGCCTGGGATGTTAGAAAAGCTGAAAGAGAAGTGACCTCACATCTTTTTTTTTAAAGGATTTATTTATTTTACATATATGAGAGCTCTATCTGCATGTACCCCTACATGCCAGAAGAGGGCATCAGATTCCAGTATAGATGATTATGACCACCATGTGGTTGCTGGGAATTGAACTCTGGACCTCTGGAAGAGCAGACAGTGCTCTTAACCACTGAGCCATCTCTCCAGCCCCCTAAAATTATTTATTTTTATTTTATGTTTATGAGTTTTTGCTTGAATGTATGTTTATGCACCATGTGGTGTCAGATTCCCTGGGACTGGAGTTAGGCAGTTGTGAACCGCCATGTATGTGCTGGGAATCAAACCCTGGTCCTTATGGAAGAGAATCCAATGCTCTTAACCACAGAGCGATCTCTCTAGCCCCGACCTCACATCTTTTACACACGGTATAACTGAATTAGTTTTAATTAAACATGTTTGATGATTTCTCATGATTAATTAGCCTTATTCAATGAGCCATGTTATATAGAAGCCCAGAATTCTAGCTGGTCATTCAGTCTAAAGAAATCAAGAAACAAGATCATAGTAAAAATGGAAGGGGAAAAAGAAGATGAAAAAAATGAGCAGTAAGGAGAAACAAAACTGACATCTTTTAGGATGGTATTACCAGCACACAAGGCATCTTACTACCCTACCCTGCAAAGAAAAAAGTAGAACATTAAAACATTATTCAGAGAACTCACATGCCAAAGATCCAGACCTAAGAGCAACTGTAAATTGTGACTTAATGGTAAATCTAAAGACCTCTGGTGTTGCCAAGGCAGCCCCATAGCTTTGAAAAGATTGGCAAAGCAATCCTTGGCCAACAGAGAAGCCATCTCTCAGAGGCCTCACTTGGCTATTACCCACAATGTGGATTTGATGCTATTCTCAGAACAAAATTCCATATGGCATTCAAAGATGTTTTCTTAACTTAAGAAATAATAGTCTTGAAAACGTGTCATTTTGTTAGTTACTATGACAGTCTATCACAGTTATTTTCTAAGCTACTCAGAAATCAAGTCGCTAAGAGACAAGCAATATTTGCTTATCTAAATATAAGAGATAGATAGGGCATCTTCAAAAACCTCAAGAGATCTGCAGAATATGGCATTCAAAGATGTTTTCTTAACTTAAGATTTTTTGATATCGAGACATGTCAGCTCCTGACAGCACCCCCTATATTACTCCAAGTAGGAATATAGATTTTTAAAGTAATGCCCGAATATTTCCTGGATCTCCTAATGTCTGTTGTTATTTCTCCCTTTTCGTTTCTAATTTCGTTGATTTGGGTTCTTTCCTTTTGCCTTTTAGTTAATTTGGCTAGGGGTCTGACTATTTTGTTGATTTTCTCAAAGAACCAACTCTTGGTTTCATTGATTCTTTGTATAGTTCTTTTTGATTCTCAGATGTTGATTTCAGCCCTAAGTTTGATGATTTCCTGCCTTCTGCTCTTCTTGGGAGTGTTTGTTTCTTTTTTTTTCCAATTCACCCAGCTTAGCTGTTAGTTCACTAATATGAGCTGTCACAATTTTCTTTTTGAAAGCACTTAGTGCTATGAACTTTCCTTGTAGCACAGCTTTCAATGTATCCCATAGGTTTGGGTATGTTGTATCTTCATTGTCGTTGGATTTTAAGAAGTCTTTGATTTCCTTCTTTATTTATTCCCTGACCCAGTGGTCATCCAGTAAGGAGCTGTTCAATTTCCATGTGTGTGTAGGCTTTCTGTTGATTCTTTTGCTGTTGAAGACCAGCTTTATTCCGTGGTGGTCTGATAAGATACAAGGTGTTATTTCAGTTTTCTTGTATCTATTGTTACTATCCTTGTGACCAACTATGTGGTCGATTTTGGAGAAGGTTCCGTGGGGTGCTGAGAAAAAGGTGTTTGGGTGAAACGTTCTGTAGATATCTGTTAGGTCCATTTGTTTCATGATCTCTGTTAGACTCAATATTTTTCTGTTTGTCTTCTGTCTTGATGATCTGTCCATTGTTGTGAGTGGGGTGTTGAAGTCTCCCACTACTAACGTGTTGCGATCGAAGTGAGCTTTAAGTTTTAGAAGTGTTTTTTTTATGAAAGTAGGTGCCTTTGTATTTGGGGCATAGATGTTCAGTATTCAGATTTCCTCTTGATGAATGTTCCCTTTAATGAGAATATAGTGCCCTTCTTTGTCTTTCTTCATTAACTTCAGTTGGAAGTCTGTTTTGTTTGATATTAGGATGGCTACTCCAGCTTGCTTCCTGGGTCCATTTGCTTGGAAAACCTTTTCCCAGCCCTTTACTCTGAGGCAGTGTCTATCTTTTGTAGTTAGATGTGTCTCTTGTATACAGCATAAGGAAGGGTCTTGCTTGTGGATCCACTCTGTAAACCTATGTCTTTTTATTGGGGAGTTGAGTCCATTGATATTGATGGATATTAGTGACCTGGGGTTGTTATTTCCCATTAGTTCGGTATAGGTGGTGGTCCTGTGCCTCTTTTGGTTTAGTTGATGAGGGGTTTTCTATTCCCTTTGTTTTCTTGGGTGGAGTTTTCTTCTCTGTGTTGGGATTTTCCTTCTAGGATTTTCTGTAGGGCTGTGTTTGTGGGTAGATATTGTTTAAATTTGATTTTGTCATGGAATATCTTGTTTTCTCCATCTATGTTGATAGAGAGTTTTGCTGGGTAAAGTAGTCTGGCTGGGCACCTATGATGTCTCAGGACTTGTAGTATATCTGACCAGGCCCTTCTAGCTTTTAACTTTTCTGAGGAGAAGTCAGGTGTAATTCTGATGGGTCTGCCATTGTATGTGACTTGACCTTTTTCTCTTACAGCTTTTAATATTCTTTCTTTGTTCTGTACATTTGGTGTTTCAATAATTAAGTGGCGAGAGGAGTTTCTTTTCTGATCTAATCTGTTTGGTGTTCTGTATGCCTCTTGGATTTTTATTGGCATCTCTTTTTTCAGGTTTGGGAAGTTTTCCTCTATGATTTTGTTGAAGATATTTCCTGGACCTTGGAGTCGGGAGTCTTCTCTTTCCTCTATACCTATAATTCTTAGGTTCCGTCTTTTCATTGAGTCCTTTATTTCTTGGATGTTGTGGGTGAGAGATTTTTTAGCTTTCTCATTTTCTTTGGATGTTGTACTGATTTCTTCCACTGAATCTTCCATGCCTGAGATCCTGTCTTCCATCTCTTGCATCCTATTGCTGATACTCACATCCGTAGTTCCTGTTCTCTTCCCTTGGTTCTCCACTTCCTCTTTTAACTCTGACTGTGTTTTCTTTATTGTTTCTATTTCTATTTTCATGTCTTGTATGGTTTTGTTCGTTTTGTACATTTCCTTCTCCAGCTTGCTTGTTTTTGTATGAAAATCTTTCATGGCTTTTTCCTTTTCCTGTTCAAGCTCTGTCACCTTGGTTTGTAGCTCTTTAATGGTGTTGTTCCTTGTTTTGATTTGTAGAATTGTGGCTTCTTTGAATTCCTTCATAGATTTAAGTTCTTCTTGCAGGGACTCTATCACTTTCCATAATGCAGAATTGTCAGTGTTTTCATGTGTTTCTGTTGGTGTGTGGTCATCCAAATTCGATGAGCTAGGATGGTTCTGCTTTGTTGGAATCATAATTCCTTGATTTCTATTTTTTTTGACCTTTCGCCATTGGATGCATTTAGCTGTCTGTTTTCTGTGCTTGGATCCACAGTGGATGATTTGGTGCAGGAGACGAGTTACTTGGCTATCTGTCATTGCTTACAGGGGGATTTCAAGGTCACTGTGGTTTTAATCGCCAGAGGCACTGTGAGATGGTGCAGCCTATTCCCAGGTTGTGAGTAATGGACCAGGATTGTTTCACTGCTCCCAATTCAGACTTCCCTATGTTGCACTCTGAGTTATCAGCCTGTAATGGTTCTGATGGTATGGGCCTGTTTGCCCAGGCACAGATTCTGTGGGCTTTGTTTGTCGTCACGGAGGCTGACAGGGTCTGGCTCCACACCTAATATGTCTGGATTTTCCAGGATACAGCTATGGTCCCGATTTCTGGTTTCTCTCTAGGCTTCTCGCCACAGGGCTGGACTCTGTGCCTGATTTCCTTCCTGTCTGCACCGCCACGGGTCCCATGGGTACCCTTAGCCCCCCATCCTCCGGCTGCCTGAGTGGACCTCTCGTCCCAGAGCTCAGCCGTGGGTGCACGGATCCCTGGCCCCGCCCACGCCTGTCTCTCTCCCCAGATGACCTGCTGTCGACTCGCGGGGATTTGGCCCTTCCTGCCGTGCTCTCTCCCCAGCTGCGCTACCGTGAGTGTGCAGGAATCGGCCCCTCCCACCTGCTTTTGTGTTCCCAGCTTCCCGGGCTGTCTTGGAACCTCCTGCCCTCCACTTCACGAGCGGCTGCGGACCACCCGCTGAGCCCCCTGTTTGTTCCTTGCTAAGTCTTCCATTATCTCGCAAAGTTTTTTAAGTGGGTATAAGTTCAGCCTGATGTGTGGGGAGCCCAATAGGACAGCGATCTATGGCCAAGTGGACCCTGATTCTGCCTGCTGTAAGTTGGGATCGATCTTACCAGGCGCCTCTCCAAATGGGAGTTCCCGAATCCCGGGTTTAGTGGCCTCCGTGTCTTTGAGAGATGGGTGAGAGCCTTGCCCTGGGACTTTTAACAGTCCCTTGGGAGCTGTGAGTGTTCCCCGGGGGGGGGTGGGTGGGTCTAGCCCCTCCGGTTTTTGCACAGTGCCCAATAACTCTGTGTTTTTTATGGCTCTTTTTTCCCCGCGTTCAAAATGCGTCAGTGTAGGTCGCCGCCATCTTGGCCCCCCACATTGAGTTCTTAACTAAGTGCCATGACACTGTCAGCTCAAGGGTGAAGTAATTGTAAATTAGAATCAGTACAAGTGTGCTCAAGCATTTGTTGTCTTTCTAGTGAGGCATGACTTTATTTGAAAAGGTTTGAATTTTCAAATTCCCTGAGTGTGAGTCTAACGTATTAGGTTTAGCATGGAATTAAAAAGCTCCCTTTCACCCACCAGAGGCCTGTGCGGTTTTTGATATCAATGTTTCAGACCAAACAAACAAACAAACAAGTAAACAAACAACAAGAAAACCTAAACCCTACAACTTTTATCAAAGCCAAATTGTAAGCCGAAGCCATTTTTAGGCAAAGTAATCAATATTGAGCAGAGGCAATGACATGCTACATTTTTTGTTAGGTGAGAGAAACATTTAACTTCTGGTCTATGTCTAAAACCAAACACCAAGAAATCCTTATTGACCTGTAAATTCATTACTATGTATTAATGTTATTGCTGGCATGCATAGGTTAGGTTTTGAAAAACACTTTGAGTTGCTGGTATTTGGAAGCAAAGGCAATAGGAGCCAAACTTACTTTTGGATTCATTGTATTGATGATCTCTCAGTGGACAATAAACCCTCTCACAATTCCGTGTTTCAGAGCAATGACTTCTGTCTCCTGTTCTGCATAGTGCTGATACTGCTGTCTACCCTGAGATCACTCATACTTCCTATTATTTTGGGTATTGCCTGGGCTAAAGTTGGAAAACCTTGATTCTCATCCTTGTGTCCTAGGTGTTAGGTCTGCCTGAGTCCCAGGTTCTCCCAGCCTGCCTCAGCTTTTACCTTTTACGGGGAGTGACCCGCCCCCACAAGCCTCTGCCTATATAATCCGAACATCTTGGGGGTTCTCGTGCTTTCTCTCTCTCTTCCTCTCCCCCTTGCTTTCTCTTCTTCCCTCCTTCTTTTCTCTCCCCTCTTTTCCTCCTTCCCCCCCACTCTGTCTCTGTCCCTTCCCCCCCTCTTTGCATGTGCATGCTGTTTCTCTTCCCCTCTCGTATCCAATAAACCTGCCTTTATATAACTTAATTTGGCCTGGATTGGACCACTAACTGGCCAAAGATGGGGACTGTCATCTCTCTGGAACCTGTGGTTCTTCTGTACTATCATTCTCAATAGCTGGTGTGGTTTCTTAGAGTAAAAGTAGAAATTATAAAGTCTCTGAAGTCCTAGTCTTGGAGCAGACACCTAGTTACTGCCCCATTTTTCTTTCTTTCTTTTTTCTTTCTTTTTTTTTTTTTTTGGTCAAAGGATGTACAAGTCCAGTACAGAGACAGAGAAAGGATATGGATGTTCGTTGATGGAAAGAACTTCAAGGTTTCATGGAAAATATCATGGGGAAAGTGTCACTTGGACCACACCAGTTGACTTCTGTTACAGCTATGCAAATTCTTTGAAGAATATTTGTTAGGCTTTACTTGCAAGTTTCTAAATTGTCAATTTTGTTTTTCGGGATTAGACACCACCCCTGCTCTAGATCACATTAAATAAAACAACTTTCAATCCTTAAGACTTAAAGCATATTCTTTAGGCTAACAGACAGTGTTGAGACTCAGCGATTGCCTTGAACAAGTGTGAAATGTACGTTACATTGATTTTGGGGTCTCTGGCATCAATGATACTGGCAAGTTAGCAATCAGTAATTCCATGGCTAACTCCTAGGCAGACTGGAATGCTGGTACAGTGACCAAACCTGTTAATTATGTCTATATCTGAAATTTGCTGACAATTATTTCCTTTTCTAAAAGCCAAATCCCCTGAAGTTTGAAATAAAGAGGTAGATTAAATATGGTATTGTGCACTGCATTGGTGGGAGCATGGTTTTGCAATTTTTCTCCTGAAAATTAAATAACCAAAAGAGAAGATGGAGGTAGGAAGATATTGTTTGAGATCATAAGAAAAGTTGGTTCATGCATATCTAGTTACACTAGTTTTGGAATGCTGGGCAAGTTGTTTAATTTATCATAACCTGAAGATAACAAAAATAGTTTCTGCCTCAAAGGGTTTTCATGAGGATGAAATGAGATGATGTTATGAACTGGTACAGTAACTAGTGCCACTGAGTTCTAAATAGCTGGAAGTCATAGATAGTGTAATTAAACATTAACAAGAAGAAAAGAAGTATAGTCCTTCACAAAATATAACCCAAACATAGCTCAAAATAAAACTACTAAAATGAGCTTATAAGATATTCAATATATGACACTATTTATTTATGCTTTCTTAATTTTTATTTATAATATTCATCTATGGCACTTCAATTTTTGTTGCTGTAGATTAACAAAGACAAAATGACAACATTATCACACTTGCTGCAAATCCTGAATATCTTACTTAACTATGATGCAATGCAATTCTTCTGTGCATTGGAATGACTCCTACCATCCAGGGCCTGTATCAAAGAGTGCCAAAAGATAAGCATGGGTGACATGCAGCACAGTCTTTTGATCCCCTTCACTTCCTACAAGGAGTTGTGTTTTCTTGTGCATCTCTCCTGTGAGAGCTTACAGTTATTTTTCAGTTGTCTCTCTGTAGTTTCCCCTAGCTCATGCTTTTTATTGTTTTATAAAGCATAAATATTTTTTTATGTAACCCTCTCATTTTATCCCCAGTAAAAGGCCTTTTTGTATAGGGTATTGAAATTCCCAAATTCTCTTCTACTGTAGTCCTGCAACCCTCATAAAGTACTTTTCTGACAGGAAAATTTCTCCCTTTAAGTGTCTTTTATTATTTGTATTGCTTGGCCACTTGCCTTTTATCAAATGACAGAGAATGAAATCACAATCCGCTAGAAGCATCTCTTTCAGAAGTAGTTTATAAAATACAGTAGATGCAGATCTAGCCTGAGGTGAGATTTTTAAAGTCAATCTTCTCTTCGTCTTCTTTCTGCAATGATGAGGCAGATCCTCACCTGTGCCCCCAGCCTACAGGCATCTTTTCACATGAGCTAAAATGCGTACAACAGAGAAATTTGATAGGAGGAAGTTTAGAGTTGTGAGATAAAGATAATAGCCTGATGCCTCTTCAGTTGGTCCATTTTGGGAATTATCTACAGCAAAAGGTAAGAGCCTCTTATCAGGAAGGAATATACAGCATTTCAGCAGCTTACACTTGGACCTGATGTTCCTAGGGCAAGAGAGAGTGAGTGGTACTTTCCAATAAGATTGTGGCTGGGTTTGTGTAAGAGAACTACAGGGGAGAGCCAGAGGGAAGCTCCATTCACATCACATTTTGGTCTTACTATATTGATTGGAACTAGTATATGACTGCTCAGGTCCAAGGAAGGAGAAAAGAGAACTATTTATTGAGGGGTGTGTGTTGGGGGACATTATGTGTCACCCAAAGTAATGCTATGGCCAGTTTAGGCAAATAAAGTTGTTCAAAGGACTCTAGGCTTTGTAGGAGTTCTAAGGGCATCAGGGTTAAGCGGTTTTCCAGCCAGGACTGATGAGCAGGAGTTTTCAGGGCATCTGGGTTAAGCAGTTTTCCAGGCTGGATGGATGAGGACATCAGGGTTGCAGTTTTCTCTTGCAGGGGTCCTAGTAGGAGAGTGTCCCTCTCCACTCATTGCATCAGGGAAGCTGGAGAGGTAAGAATGCCAGGCTCACATCTCCTAGGCACTCTAGGAATCCCTGGAATTTTGGAGGCATTTATGAGAATGAAGGCTGTTTTCCATTAAATTTTATGTTGCAAGCAAAATTTGAGCTCATCTGTGTCTAGGCTGGTGAGGTTAAGGGCAAAGCAAGGTAAGAAAAGTGTCCACCAATCACAAATGAGATTTTGAGTTGTTTAGGAATCAAGAGGGCGTTCTAGATCTAAGAAGATGGTTATAATAGTGATGCAAGTTAGTATGAAAACTAAGTCAGTTATAGAACTTTAAACTCATGGAGACGGTTAGAAGGTAAAAGGTTAAAGTCAGGGGCCAAATATGTATGAACTGGACATTGGGAAGGTACACTGGGCCATTTAACTCTCATAAATGGGGCATATTTAATTCTGCTGTTTTGTATAGAATTTACTGTTATAAGAGAAAGAACCATTTGTTGGAATGAAAAGAGAAGCTGTTGGGGGGGGGAAGAGGGTGGAAGGGTGGGACAAGAAGGGGGAATAGGGAAGGGTTTGCGACTGAGATGTAACTTGAAAAAAAAGTACTTATTAAAAAAAAACAAATGAGAATTTCAAACAGGAAAAGTATCTCTCTAATTAACTTCTCTTTACAACAATATGGAATCATTTTTTTCTTCTTAAGTGCATCTTTAAATACAGTATTTCTTGAAATAGAAAGATTATAATGTATAGAATTATTTTCAAGTCAGTGAGTACTACTTTTATTATAATTTTATAGAAATTTATAACCCTTAAAGCTTTATATTTAGGCTACTATTTTGTTATGAATGTATTCATATCTTGGTACCTATATACTCATATAGACATTAGATCTTCATTTAACCAGTTCACTTACCAAAAGACATTACTTTTCTTTCTATGACCTGAGCATCATTGGAAGACATAACATTCTGATTGGCCCTACTGGCTCATAATATTTCCTTTATTCTTAATTTAGTAAACTTTTACATAGTTCCTCCTTATGGAAAAAGACAATCCATGAGACCAGAGGATGCTGTAAACTTTTGGTAGTATTGAGGTTAATTCATCATATTTTTCTCCTGTGCAAGTATATCCTTGATAAATCATTTCAGTTTCAGGGGCTTCTTGAAGCTATTTTGAATTGCTCACATTATTTTTTTAGGCAAGAGGTTCCCTACAGGATAGAATGTTTCAGTCTCAGAGGAAACTGCTACACAACACTACTGTGATAGGACTTGGGATACAATGAACTAAAATGAGGGTAAGACTCAAGCATTGATACTTTCATAGTTTTTCTAATAACCCAAAATGATTTTAAATGGCTAGTAGGAGTCTGGAAATATAGAGAAGTTGGTAGATGTTTGCTCTGCATGTGCAAAATCCTGGTTCAGTCCTTAGTAACATATAAAATCAGGTGTAGTTGGATATAAATGTAATGACAATACCAGAGGGGGGCAGAGGTAGAAGAATCAGAAGTTTAAAATCATCCTCAATAATATAGCTAGTTTGAGGCCAGTTAGATATAGAGACCCTGTCTTAAAACATTATAGAAAAAGAAGCCTAATTGGTAGATATATGACAATGGTTATGTGGGAAGGGGGTGGTATTCTAGAAAAGGGGATAATTCATGCTCTAGTGGAAATAGAATGGAGTAATTAAAGATTTTATTATAGGATTCATAGCATACAATTTAAACCATATAAATTATATATTTATGGAATTTTTCTCTTTTTGTATACTTTATTTTTTATTTCTTCAAGTTACATCTCAGTCACAAACCCTTCCCTACTCCCTCCTCCTGTCCCACCCTTCCACCCTCTTCCCCGCAACAGCTCCCCATTTCAGTCCAACAAATGGTTCCTTCTCTTATAACAGTAAATACTATACAAAACAACAGAAATAAATAGGCCACAATTATGAGAGTTATATGGCTTAGCATACATTCCCAATGTCCAGTCCATATGTATTTGGCCCCTGACTTTAACATTCTACCATCTAACCATCTACATGAGTTTAAAGTTCTATATCTGACTCAGCTTTCATACTAACTTGCATTACAATTTTAAAAACATCTTCTTAGATACAGAACACCCTCTTGATTCCTAAACAACTCAAAATTTAACTATGAGACTCTAGCTATCTATTCTTCAACCACCTCAGAGACCTGAGAGGGATAAATATATCTGAATATGTAGGAAGTGCAGGGCCTGCATCTTTCAAAACTAAGAAACGACACATCAGTGGCTGCCTGGACAGTTCCCGTTTTCTCTCCATATATTACAGCATCAATCTTCAGCCTTTTGGTCCCCTTTCTCTGACAGACATTGATTGTAGAGAAGGAATTATGAAGGACTTACCTACCCTGTCTTGGCAGAGCTAGGCTGTCGACTTCCCTGCTACCAAGTTTTGTCCTTTTTGGGCAGCAGTCTGTCTACAGTTGAAGCAAGGGGTTTTTCATGCCAAGAGATAGGCTTGCCACTAATTCAACCATCTCACACTGGAGATTCTTCGATGTTCATCTTCTACTTGGAGTAGAATAGGGGGTGCAGTAAGGAGCTGACATGTCTCGATATAAAAAAAAATCTTAATTTAAGAAAACATCTTTGAATGCTATATTCTGCAGATCTCTTGGGGTTTTTGAAGATGACCTATCTGTCTCTTGTATTTAGATAAGCAAATGTTGCTTGTCTCTTAACAACTTGATTACAGAGTAGCTTAGAGAATATCTGTGATAGACTGTCATAGTAGCTAACAAAATGACACACTTGCATGATTAGGAGTTTGCATTTCTTAACTATCCTAAACGGTTTAAGATGGTTGGTATCAAGAGGCCAGAGCTTCACATTTCATTTTTCAGCATTGCTAGGTACAATACCTTTAAGAAGCGTTACCTTTAATTTTGTATCAATGTACAAAGATCAATACCAATGTGGCCAAAAATACTCTTAATTTTGTATCAATATACAAAGATCAATGCCTGTGTAGCCCAATACAATCTTAATATTGCATCAATATACAAGGGACAATACCATTGTGGCTAAATATAATCTTAATTTTGTATCAATATACAAAGATAAATACTGATGTAGTCCTATACAATCTTAATTTTGCACAATATACAATGAAAATAACACTGTAGCCAAATATAATACTAATTTTGTATCAATATACAAAGGTATAAGGGCATATTCAATAATCTATCCCTTCTTCTTGGTCCTTTCCATACTATGTCTATGTCCCATTTTTCTCAAGTCTGTGCACACCTACACAAGAGAGAAAGAAGGATACAGAAAAGAAAAAGAAGGAAGTCCCTGGGTCTAACCTCCAAAACCCATTTAACAATACCATTTAACAGCTCGTAGTCTCTTCCCCTAAATAACAAAATTTTCTGTTATCCGTCAAATAACCAAAAAAGGGGGGGGGGGAAACACCCTCCCCACCCTCTGGGCATGGGGCATCGCTCTCTTAAAATGACTTCCTGCTGATTTGGGTCATAGTAAACCTGTTTGGGGCCCAAACCAGAATGGAAAAATGGTTAAAAATGTTAATACAAGCCTTTTATGTTCAGTCCTTTTGTGCTCAGCTGTTTAGATGTCCTGAGAAGTTTGTAGACAGAAGCTGATCATCAGGGCTTTACTGAAGTTTTGGCTGGGGCAGTGTGTGGAGCTGAAAGATCTTAGTAATTTTGAGTTGTTGTGGTTGTAGACTTTTGATGGAAACAGCTATTGAGGAAGTCTGCAAGGCTGGATCATCTGGGCCACTCGTCCTCTTTGGTATCTGATCTGTTTTCTGTTGAGGTTTCCCTTGTCCAGTTTTCCCTGGATTCCTTGAATGGATGCTTTAAATCTCTTGGAACGATAAGAACAGAGCCCTCCCCTAATCCTAACTCTGGGACAATTACCTGTTTTTGGGGGGGAGGGGGTCAGGTAATATTTCTCCTGAAGCAAATTTGTTTTTTTTTTTTGGACAATATATAAAGTATTATCTTTCAATCTGGATTAAAGAAGAAATTATTTTGTTATTTTGGAGATAAAAAAACTTTAGTGTATATATTTTGAGATCTCAAAGGACAATTTGTTTGTATTGGGTAGGCCTTTTGTAAGTAGCTTTTAAACTTACGTCCTTCCAAATCCTATGTGTGTGTCTCTGCATTCTAATTATTGGGATCAAAGACCTGTGGTTCCCATTTGAAGGGATTAAAGATGTGTTCCACCACTCCTGGATCGAAGTTTTTCTCTATTTAGAGGTTGTTTTGTATCAGGCTGACCTTGAGCTCTGAGATCTGCCTGTTTCTGTCTCTAGTGTTTTGGGATTAAGGGTGTACTCTTCTTAAATGATGGGATTAAGGGTGTGCACCATCACCACCCTGTTCCATGTAACTCTAGAGTTTGTAAGACAACTAACACTATAGTGCTCCTCCCGACTCTGCTGAAGTTAAAGGTATGGCCTAACACCACGCATTTCATGTATTTTACCTTAGCTCTAAGTTTTTTCAACTCTTGGAGATTTATAAAACCAGGTTGAATGGCTGTAACTTTTAATTTATTTACAGTGTTTTAAACCTGTTACCTGCTTTTTTGAAAGTTAATAAATTTATTTTTTTGTTGCTTCAGGTTATATCTCCAACATATTGTCCTCCTTCCCCCCTTCCCAGCCCCGCCCTCCCATCCTCTACACCCTAATCCTTCCCTCTTGTTCTTCTGGGGTGGAGTGTCCCTACATAACAGTCCCTCACTACAGTTCAGGAGTCATATGAGGGCCAAGAGCCTCCTCAAACACTGGGGGCCTACGAGGCATTACCACCAGTGAAAGGTTTCTCCTTACTAGGAAGGGGAAACTAAAAAAACAAACCAACAAACACACAAACCCAAAAAATAGACAACAACAAAAAAAAAAAGAAAGGAAAAAGAAAATGGAAAAAGGAAAAAAACAGTCTATGTCCATGTTCTCTTTGGTGTGTTGGTTGTAGTACAGATATCCTGTACTATATAGCTAAAATGCTACTATAAGTGAATAGATGCCATGTGTATCCTTCTGAGTCTGGGTTAGCTCACCCAGGATGAAGTTCTCTAGTTCCATGCATTTGGTTTCAAATTGCTTAATTTCATTGTTTCTGATAGCAGAGTAATATTCCATTGTATAGATGTACCACAGCTTTCTAATCCATTCTTCAGTTGAGGGACATCTGGGTTGTTTCCAGTTTCTAGCTATTAAAAATAAGGCTGCTATGAACTTAGATGAGGAGATTTCCCTATCATTCCGTGAGGAGTCATTTGCATGTATACCCAGAAGTGGTATGGCTGGTTCCTGAGGCAAAGCTATTCCAAGATTTCTAAGATATCGCCATACTGATCTCCATAGTGGTTGCACAAGCCTGCACTCCCACCAGCAATGGAGGAGGGTTCCCGGATCTCCACACCCTTGCCAGCATGTGCTGTCATTTGAGCTTTTGATCTTAGCCATTCTGACAGGTGTGAGATGGAATCTCAGAGTCGTCTTGAGTTGCATTTCTCTGATGATTAAGGATGTTGAGCATTTATTTCTTCAGGTGTCTCTTGGCCATTACGGATTCCTCCTTTGTGAATTCTCTATTTAGCTCCGTCCCCCATTTTTTGATTGGATTATTTGGTTTCTTGGCATTTAATTTCTTGAGTTATTTGTTGATTTTGGATATTAACCCTCTATCAGATGTGGGGTTGGTGAAGATTTTCTTCCAGTCTGTTGGCTGCTGTTTTGTTTGAATGACAGTGTCCTTTGCCTTCCAGAAGCTTTTCAGTTTCATGAGGTCTCCACTTATTGATTGTTGATCTCAGGTCCTGAGCTGTTGGTGTTCTGTGCAGGAAGTTGTCACCTGTGCCAATGAGTTCGAGGGTTTCTCCCACTTTTTTTTCTACTAGATTTAGTGTAACTGGCCTTATGTTAAGGTCTTTGATCCAGTTGGACTTAAGTTTTGTACAAGGTGATAAGTATGGGTCTAGTTTCATTCTTTTACAAGTGGACATCCAGATGGAGCAGCACCATCTGTTGTAAGAGTTCTTTGGTGGAGTTTTTCGGATTGCTTATGTATACTATCATATCGTCTGCAAATAGTGATAATTTGACTTCTTCGTTTCCAATTTATATTCCCTTAATTGCTTATAGTTGTCTTATTGCTCTAGCAAGAACTTCAAGTACTATATTGAAGAGATATGGTGAAAGTGGGTATCCTTGTCTTGTCCCTGAGTTTAGAGGAAATGTTTCAAGTTTCGCTCCATTTAACTTGATGCTGGCCATCTGCTTGCTGTATATTGCCTTTATTATTTCTACATACGGTCTTTGTATGCCCGTTCTCTCCAGAACTTTTAGCATGAAGGGGTGTTGGATTTTGTCAAATGCTTTTTCTTCATCTAGCGAGATTATCATGTGACTTTTTTTTTCATCTTGTTTATATGGTGAATTACGTTGATAGACTTTCATATGTTGAACCATCCCTGCATTGCTGGGATGAAGCCTACTTGATCATGGTGTATGATACTTTCGATGTGTTCTTGAATTCGGTTTGCTAGTATTTTATTAAGTATTTTTGCATCTATGTTCAAGATGGAGAATGGTCTGAAGTTCTCTTTTTTGTTGGGTCTTTGTGTGGTTTAGGAATCAGGGAGACTGTGGCCTCATAAAATGAGTTTGGTAGTGTTCTTTCTGATTCTCATGTGGTGGAAGAGTTTGAAGAGTATTGGTGTTAGCTCCTCTTTGAAGGTCTGGTAGATTTCGTGCTAAAGCCATCTCACCCGGGGCTTTTTTTGGTTGGGATATTTTTTTTTTTTATAAATACTTTATTTTTTTTTCTTCAAGCTAAATCTCAGTCACAAACTCCTCCCTATCCCGCCCTTCCACCCTCTTCCCCCCAGAAGTTTCCCCTTTCAGTCGAACAGATGGTTCCTTCTCTTATAACGGTAAGAATTATACAAAACAACAGATATAAATATGCCACATTCATGAGAGTTAAACGGCCCAATATACCTTCCCAATGTCCAGTTTATACATATTTGGCCCCTGACTTTAACATTCTACTATCTAAACATCTCCATGATTTTAAAGGTCTATATCTGACTCAACATTCATATTAACTTGCAACACACTTTTAAGAGTATCTTCTTAGATCTATAACACCCTCTTGATTCCTAAACAACTCAAAACTTAACTATGAGACTCTAGCTGTCTATTCTTCAACCACTTCAGAGACCTGAGAGGGATAAATATATCTGCTTATGTAGGAAGTGCAGGGCCTGCAGTTTCCAAAACTAAGAAAGGACATACCAATGACTGCCTGGATAGTTCCCATTTTCTCTCCATACATTCCTGCATCAGTCTTCAGCTTTTGGGTCCTGTTTCTATGACAGATATTTGTTGTAGAGCAGGGATTATGAAGGACTTACCTACCCTGTCTTGGCAGAGTTAGGCTGTCGAATTCCCTGCTACCAAGTTTTGTCCTTTTTGGACAGCAGTCTGTCTGCAGTTGGTGCACGGGGTTTTTTCATGCCAAGAGATAGGCTTGCCACTAATTCCACAATCATACAGTGGAGGTTCTTCGATGCTTATCTTCTTCTTGGAGTAGAATAGAGGGTGCTGTCAGGAGCTGATATGTCTTGATATCAAAAATAATCTTAATTTAAGATAACATCTTTGAATGCCATATTCTGCAGATCTCTTGGGGTGTTTGAAGATGCCCTATCCATCTCTTGTATTTAAATAAGCAAATGTTGCTTGTCTCTTAGCAACTTGATTACTGGGTAGTTTAGAGAATATCTGTGATAGACTGTCATAGTAGCTAACAAAGTGACATGTTTGCATGACTAGGAGTTTGTTTTACTTAACTATCCTAGACCGTTTTAGACGGTTGGTATCAAGAGGCCAGAGCTTCACATTTTAATTTTTTTTATTTTTATTTTTTTTTTATTTCTTCAAGTTACATCTCAATTGAAATCCCCTCCCTACCCCGCCTCCAGTCCCACCCTCCCACCCTCTTCCGCCTCAACCCACCCATCCCCTTCCTTTTTTTTAGTTTAAGATATATCTTTTCCCCCCAACAGCTCCCCCTTTCAGTCCAACAAATGGCTCTTACTCTTATAATAATAAATACGATACAAAACATCAGAGGTAATTAGGCCAAAATTATGAGAGTTATATGGCTTGGCATACAATCCCAATGTTCAGTCTATATGTATTTGGCACCTGACTTCAACATTCTACTGTCGACCTATCTCCATGAGTTTAAAGTTCTATATCCAACTCAACTTTCATCACAATTTAAAAAGCATCTTCTTAGAACACCCTCTTGATTCCCAAACAACTCAAAATTTAACTATGAGACTCTAGCTATCTATTCTTTAACCACGTCAGAGACCTGAGAGGGACAAATATATCTGATTATATAGGAAGTGCAGGGCTGCAGCTTCCCAAACTAAGAAATGACATACCAGTGGCTGCCTGGACAGCTCCCATTTTCTCTCCATACATTACAGCATCAATCTTCAGTCATTTGGCCCCATTTCTCTGACAGACATTGATTGTAGAGCAGGGGTTATGAAGGACTCGCCTACCCTGTCTTGGCAGAGCTAGGCTGTCGACTTACCTGCTTCCAAGTTTTGTCCTTTTTGGACAGCAGTCTGTCTACAGTTGAAGCAAGGGGTTTTTCCTACCCTGTCTTGGCAGAGTTAGGCTGTCGATTTCCCCGCTACCAAGTTTTGTCCTTTTTGGACAGCAGTCTGTCTGCAGTTGGTGCAAGGGGTTTTTCCATGCCAAGAGAAAGGCTTGCCACCAATTCAAACATCTTACAGTGGAGGTTCTTCAATGCTTATCCTCTACTTGGAGTAGAATAGGGTTGCCATCAGGCGCTGATATGTCTCGATATAAAAAAAAAATCTTGATTTAAGATAACATCTTTGAATGCCATATTCTGCAGATCTCAGGGGTTTTTGAAGATGCCCTATCCATCTCTTGTATTTAGATAAGCAAATGTTGCTTGTCTCTTAGCAACTTGATTACTGAGTAGTTTAGAGAATATCTGTGATAGACTGTCATAGTAGCCAACAAAGAGACATGTTTGCATGACTAGGAGTTTGTTTTAACTATCCTAGACCATTTTAGATGGTTGGTGTCAAGAGGTCAGAGCTTCACATTTTATTTTTAAGTATCTCTAGGTATGATACCATTGGGAAGCATTACCTTTAAATTTGTATCAATATACAAAGATCTATTCAATTGTGGTTAAATATACTCTTAATTATGTATCAATATACCAAGATCAATGCCTATGTAGCCCAATATAATCTTAATATTACGTCCATATACAAGGGTCAATTCCATTGTGGCCAAATGTAATCTTAATTTTGTATCAATATACAAAGATCAATACCGATGTAATCCAATACAATCTTATTTTAGCACAATAAACAATGGTCAATACCACTTTAGCCTAATAAACTACTAATTTATATCAATATACAAAGGTATAAGGACATATTCAATAATCTGCCCCTTCTTCTTGAACCTTCCTGTGCTATGTCTATATCTCATTTTTCTCAAACCTATGCACTCCTACATAGGAGAGGAAGAAGGATACAGAAAAGGAAA
>CAJQZJ010028215.1:0-14010 GCA_907164525.1 Lophiomys imhausi | reverse complement strand
CTGAGTATCCAATGCCTGTGCCACAGTGGCTGAGATGTTATTCAGGGCATTGGCAGTCTGTATAGAACTAGACAAGGCGATAGCTGAGGCAGTAGCTCCCACAGCAGCAATAGTGATAGCAGTAACAATAGCTGCAGTGATGCCAAAATCTCTTTTAAATCTGAATAGCATCATGGTATTAGGAGCCTCTACAGGAACTGGTACATATCGAGGCATTCTAGTCACCACAGCCACAGGAAAGGCTGTGGCATTCCAGCATAGGGCATAAAAACATGTGCCTGGAGTGCATACTAACTTTTCTTCACCTAAGGATGCACTCCCATTACTTACAATCCACAGAAAAGGAGGCCAGAGACATACTGGCGAAGCTGAAAATCTCTTGTTGCGATAAGAATGAAACAAAGAATTCCAAGTACCAGAGCCACTACCGCTAGAGAAATCCAATCTGGTAGCAGACCCTAGGGAAAAATTACCTCTTTGATAAATTCCTCCCCCAAGCATAATGACAGGTCCCAAGTCCATGCAACTTCCATTTACTCCACACAAAAGCCACAAATCAAAAGGATTGGTGGCAGTCTGCTGAGGATCCCTAGTAGATATATCAAGCATTCCTGTACAAGACTTATTCACTATATTACTAATCATGGGGCTAAAGGAAAAATAATCTTGTTGAACCCAAACTGCTCTGCGCTCTTGACATCCAGTCCAGGGAAAAGGTCCTTCCTCTCCTGTGGATCCTCTACAAAAAGGTGCCCAGCGTGGCTGTCTGGGGGGGTCCCGGTCAGAGACTCGTGTGGGCCACCATCCTTCAAGGCGAGAACCATTGCCTGAAAACAAACCACCACTCCTACCCCCAAACCTCAGTTGTGGTAAAAAATCTGCTGACTGCTGAGACAATTTAATGCATTTTGTATCATCTGAGCTATTGAAGCTCAATAAAAAGCACAAACTACCCTTCAAGCTGACATTTCTATTACCCTCTATAGGGCTTTTCTGATCATCAAAGGGAAGGTAGGGTAAGCCTAGGCTTCTATTACTGCTAAATAAGCATGGAAACACAGTTGCATCATGTCTGACCGGCATCGGCTTTGGGAATATCGACAGGATCCCCCATCTCGGCTCGGTCATTCCTGACATACTTACTGCTACTATCACCAGAATCCTTAGGAAGGTCTTCATGACGAATCTTCCTCACAAGGCGTTCAGGCACCCACACTGGATCTTGTTGATCCTGAGGAAAAACACAAACAGACCCTCTCGCCCATGTTAGCACGGGGTCAGGCCCCCGCCAAGAGCCTGTCAGAATGTCCTTCCATTTCACCATGCTTTTAGGTGAACCATGGGAATCCTGATGTCTGTCCGCTGCTGAGCGGCCTTGAGCATCCAAATTGAAAAAATTTAGAGTAAATAAGGCTAAAGACATTCTTTCCTTGGGGGTACGGCCTTGGCCTATTCCCCCTTTTTGTTTTTGCAAGCATTCTTTCAAGATGCGATGAGCACGCTCCACAATTCCTTGTCCTTGAGGATTGTACGGTAATCCGTGATTAAGCTGTACCTCCATCTGATTACAGAAGGAGACAAAGGACTGAGCCGTATAGGCTGGTCCATTGTCCGTTTTCAGCTGCTGTGGTTTTCCCCATGCAGCCCAGGCTTCTAAGCAATGTCCTATGACATTGCGAGCCTTTTCTCCACTCATAGGTGTAGCATGTATGATACCTGAGCAGGTATCCACAGATACATGAATGTATTTTAAGGTTCCAAACTCTGAAATGTGAGTAACGTCCATTTGCCAGATTTTGAGTGGCAACAACCCTCTAGGGTTCACTCCCACACTGGGAGGATGATGATGAATCACACAGTGAGGACAGTCTAAAACTATTTGTCTAGCATCTGCTCTAGACAAATGGAATTTCTGCTGTAGAGTTTTTGCATTTACATGAAATAATTGGTGAAACTGTCTGGCTTGGTCCAGGAATGAGCTCCAAAAAATGCATTCCATCCTGGTCCATTGATCAACTTTATCATTACCCTCACTTAATGGTCCAGGTAATCCTGTATGTGCTCTAATATGTTGAATATAAAAACACCTTTTTCTCTGCCAGATTAAAACTTGTAATTCTTGTAATAAGGCACATACAGTACTACTATTCTTAATAGGACCTGCTAATTCTAATACTTTCACTGCGTTGACCACATAGACTGAATCTGAAATCAAATTGAATGCAAATTGACATCTTTTAAACACCTCCATTACTATTTTCAATTCTACTATTTGGGGGGAGCCCGGTTGAAATTGACATAACATGGGCTCTTGTCTTTCTATCAAATAGGCTCCACAGCCTGTCTTCGAGCCATCAGTAAACACATTTGGTGACCCTTGAAGTGGTACTGCTGAAGTAACCTTAGGGAATATCACTGGGTGCTCCTTAAAAAATGATAGCAATGGATGTTTAGGGTAATGGTTATCAATCACTCCTTCAAAGCTACATTGCAATATTGCCCAGTCATCTACAGTGCCACACAAAATCTTAATTTGATAACTGGAATAGGGCACTATTATACTGGCAGGAGCAACTCCAAAAGACTGCAAGCATTGTTGGATACCATTCAAGGCTAAAGCAGCAAGTGCAGTGGGATAATGTTCTATTCTGTTCTTACTTGTGTCCACATCCCCGGGCAGAAAGATCTCCCTACTTTCAGTGACTGAACATGCTGCTCTGTCTGAGTGGCTTCTGGATATGGGGAAGGAGTTGAAGGTGCCATGGCAACGGCTTTGTTTACACCAGCTGCCGCCAGCGTGGCTGAAGGCGCTGTAGCGACGACTCCGCCCACTCCGACTGCTGCTGACGCTGACGCTGACGTGTCAGGCCCCATAGCAACAGCTCCTCCCACACTGACTGCTGCCGACATGCCCTTTTCTTTTACTTTTTTCTTTTCCTTTTTTCTAATAATAGTCCTCTCCAACTGTTCTATTAGAGCGTGTAGCTCTCCTTCAGAATCCGTGCTGTCTGAGTCCTCCAAATCTCTAAAATCTCTAAAATCTGTAAGATCGGGATAGAGAGGAACTTTCCTTTTGCCTCCCTTTTCACTGTCTGCCTGCTCAAATCTTTCGCCTTTGTTACTTTCCTTTTCACTGTCTACCTGCTCAGATCTTTCCCCTCCATCCTGAAAGACAGGATAGTACAGCTCATGTCTCACTTCCCTCCAGACATTTGAACAGAATAACCGCCCACTAGGATCACTCAGAGGGGAAGTCTCATTATATGAAGGCAGGGCCAGCACAGGCAGCCCCGGACCTGAGGGCTCTATCCGGGTGCAGTCAGAACTCTTCCTCAAAGATGACTTCTCCATTTTCTTTGTTAACCTTTTAAGTTCCTCTTTAGACTCTGAGCTATCCTCTTCCAAAGTATTTTTCCCAGATTTGACCAAGCGCTCCTCTTTTAACTGTTCTAATGCCTTTTGTCCTTTTTCCACTGCCTTGCAATATCTCTGATCTCCTAAACAACTCCGAACAATTCTCCAAATAGGCCGTGCTCCTCCCTGCAATGTACTTTGCTCCCAGGCAAAATCCAAGTCCCTGCCTAATTTGTCCCAGCAGGATACCGTAAGATTCCCGGACACCGCAAACCACGGAGCCACGGAATCACATTCATTCAAAAATCTTTCTAGGGTAGACTTTTTAATCTTCAAATTCCTAGCTAAAAGTAGCTCCTGAAGAGCCAGAAAAATTGGGTGTGACTCAGACAACCCCATGTTTAAAAATTTACTTTCGGTTTGCAGCTTCCCCACGAAACTTTACCTTTAGTTCGCTATTTCCGCGAAACTTTACCTTTTGTTCACTATTTCCGCGAAACTTTACCTTTTGTTCGCTATTTCTGCGAAACTTTACCTTTTGTTCGCTATTTCCGCGAAACTTTACCTTTTGTTCGCTATTTCCGCGAAACTTTATTGTCCTGATTTATCCCAGGAACTTACCAACGCGTTGCCCCTGACTGCAGGAGTTCTGAGTCTTTTCTGGTTCCCTGTACGGGCCACCACTTTGTCGCGTCCCTCTCGACCAGCAAGAACGACGCAACTCGCAAAAGCTCTTCTCCTGCAGTTTATTCAGGTCCCTTGAAAACAGTCTTCCGAAAAGGGGGCCGGGCAGACCCAACCCACAGGCTAAATACTAAATGAACAGCCAATCAAGTAAAGCCACATGGTGCTATCTTAGAGGCCCACGTATAGCCAATCAAGTAAAGCCACATGGTGCTATCTTAGAGGCCCACGTATAGCCAATCAAGTAAAGCCACATCAGCGGTCTTAGCCAAATATGGACTTGTTTACCACCGAGAGCGCTCACCGTCGGGCTGGTGGAAGGCGGAGACCAGCGCCATTTTTAAGGGGCGGCACGTCGCAGCTCTCTACAATTTAGAAAATATATAGGGGTATCTGATACAGTCTCTTAATTAGGGGCATGAAGATCAACTTGGCTGTGAGTGATTAGCTTATCAGCTTGTGGAAAAACAAGGATGAAGTCAGGTGAAAACAGGAAACAAGCAGGAGACTTAATGGATTGAAAAACAAGGTTGAAGCCAGGAAAACAGGAAAGACTTAATGGACTAAGAAACAAAGTATTGGGCAGGCCAAGATGGCGGCGACCTACACTGACGCATTTTGAAAGTAGGGAAAAAAGAGCCATAAAAAACACAGAGTTATTGGGCACTGTGCAGAAACCGGAGGGGCTAGACGCCCCCCCCCCCGGGAACACTCACAGCTCCCAAGGGACTGTTAAAAGTCCCAGGGCAAGGCTCTCCCCATCTCTCACAGACACGGAAGCCACTAAACCCGGGATTCGGGAACTCCCATTTGGAGAGGCGCCTGGTAAGATCGATCCCAACTTACATCAGGCAGAATCAGGGTCCACTTGGCCATAGATCGCTGGCCTATTGGGCTCCCCACACATCAGGTTGAACTTATACCCACTTAAAAAACTTTGCGAGATAGTGGAAGGCTTAGCAAGGAACAAATAGGGGACTCAGCGGGTGGTCCGCAGCCGCTCGTGAAGGGGAGGGCGGGAGGTTCCAAGAGAGCGTGGGAAGCTGGGAACACAAAGGCAGGAGGGAGGGGCCGAATCCTACACACTCACAGTAGCGCAGCTGGGGAAGGAGCACGGCTGGCAGGGCCAAATCCCCGCAAACCCACAGCAGGTCATCTGGGGAGAGACACAGGCGTGGGTGGGGCCAGGGATCTGTGCACCCGCGACTGAGCTGCTGGGATGAGAGGTCCACTCAGGCAGCCGGAGGATCCAGGGCTTGGGGTACCCACGGGACCCGTGGCGGTGCAGACAGGATGGGAATCAGGCACAGAGTCCAGCCCTGTGGCAAGAAGCCTAGAGAGAAACCAGAAATCAGGACCATAGCTGTATCCTGGAAAATCCAGACATATTAGGTGTGGAGCAGGACCCTGTCAGCCTCCGTGACGACAAACAAAGCCCACAGAATCTATGCCTGGGCAAACAGGCCCATACCATCAGAACCATTACAGGCTGATATCTCAGAGTACAACATAGGGAAGTCTGAATTGGGAGCAGTGAAACAATCCTGGTCCATTACTCACAACCTGGGAATAGGCTGCACCAGCTCACAGTGCCTCAGGCGATTAAAACCACACTGACCTTGAAATCCCCCTGTAAGCAAGGACAGATAGCCAAGTAACTCGTCCCCTGCACCAAATCACCCACTGTGGTTCCAAGCACAGAAAACAGACAGCTAAATGCATCCAATGGCGAAAGGTCAAAAAAAAAAATAGAAATCAAGGAATTATGTCTCCAACAAAGCAGAATCATCCTAGCTCATCCAATTCGGATGACCACACACCAACAGAAACACATGAAAACATTGACAATTCTGCATTATGGAAAGTGATAGAGTCCCTGCAAGAAGAACTTAAATCTATGAAGAAATTCAAAGAAGCCACATTTCTGCAAATCAAAACAAGGAACAACACCATTAAAGAGCTCCAAGCCAGGGTGACAGAGCTTAAACAGGAAAAGGAAAAAGCCATGAAAGATTTTCATACAAAAACAAGCAAGCTGGAGAAGGAAATGTACAAAACGAACAAAACCATACAAGACATGAAAATAGAAATAGAAACAATAAAGAAAACACAGTCAGAGTTAAAAGAGGAAGTGGAGAACCAAGGGAAGAGAACAGGAACTATGGATGTGAGTATCAACAATAGGATGCAAGAGATGAAAGACAGGATCTCAGGCATGGAAGATTCAGTGGAAGAAATCAGTACAACCTCCAAAGAAAATGAGAAGGCTAAAAAATCTCTCACCCACAACATCCAAGAAATCAAGGACACAATGAAAAGACGGAACCTAAGAATTATAGGTATAGAGGAAAGAGAGGACTCCCGACTCCAAGGTCCAGGGAATATCTTCAACAAAATCATAGAGGAAAACTTCCCAAACCTGAAAAAAGAGATGCCAATAAAAATCCAAGAGGCTTACAGAACACCAAACAGATTAGATCAGAAAAGAAACTCCTCTCGCCACATAATAATTGAAACTCCAAATGTACAGAACAAAGAAAGAATATTAAAAGCTGTAAGATAAAAAGGTCAAGTCACATACAATGGCAGACCCATGAGAATTACACCTGACTTCTCCCCAGAAACGTTAAAAGCTAGAAGGGCCTGGTCAGATATACTACAAGTCCTGAGAAATCATAGGTGCCCAGCCAGACTACTTTACCCAGCAAAACTCTCTATCAATATAGATGGAGAAAACAAGATATTCCATGACAAAATCAAATTTAAACAATATCTACCCACAAACCCAGCCCTACAGAAAGTCCTAGAAGGAAAATCCCAACCCTGAGAAGAAAACTCCACCCAAGAAAACAAAGGGAATAGAAAACCCCTCAACAACTAAACCAAAAGAGTCACAGGACCACCACCTATACCAAACTAATGGGAAATAACAACCCCAGGTCACTAATATCCATCAACATCAATGAACTCAACTCCCCAATAAAAAGACATAGGTTTACAGAGTGGATCCGCAAGCAAGACCCTTCCTTATGCTGTATACAAGAGACACATCTAACTACGAAAGATAGACACTGCCTCAGAGTAAAGGGCTGGGAAAAGGTTTTCCAAGCAAATGGACCCAGGAAGCACGCTGGAGTAGCCATCCTAATATCAAACAAAACAGACTTCCAACTGAAGTTAATGAAGAAAGACAAAGAAGGGCACTATATACTCATTAAAGGGAATATTCAACAAGAGGAAATTTCAATACTGAACATCTATGCCCCAAATACAAAGGCACCTACTTTCGTAAAAGAAACACTTCTAAAACTTAAAACGCACATCGATCACAACACATTAGTAGTGGGAGACTTCAACACCCCACTCACAACAAAGGACAGATCATCAAGACAGAAGACAAACAGAGAAATATTGAGTCTAACAGAGATCATGAAACAAATGTACCTAACAGATATCTACAGAACGTTTCACCCAAACACAAAGTAATACATCTTTTTCTCAGCACCCCATGGAACCTTCTCCAAAATCGACGACTTGGTCAGAAGGATAGTCTCAATAGATACAAGAAAATTGAAATAACACCTTGTATCTTATCAGACCACCACGGAATAAAGCTGGTCTTCAACAGCAAAAGAATCAACACAAAGCCTACACACACATGGAAATTGAACAGCTCCTTACTGGATGACCACTGGGTCAGGGAAGAAATAAAGAAGGAAATCAAAGACTTCTTAAAATCCAACGACAATGAAGACACAACATACCCAAACCTATGGGATACATTGAAAGCTGTGCTACGAGGAAAGTTCATAGCACTAAGTGCTTTCAAAAAGAAAATTGTGACAGCTCATATTAGTGAACTAACAACTAAGCTGGGTGAATTGGAAAAAAAAGAAACAAACACTACCAAGAAGAGCAGAAGGCAGGAAATCATCAAACTTAGAGCTGAAATCAACAACTTAGAATCAAAAAGAACTATACAAATAATCAATGAAACCAAGAGTTGGTTCTTTGAGAAAATCAACAAAATAGGCAGAGCCCTAGCCAAATTAACTAGAAGGCAAAGGGAAAGAACACAAATCAACAAAATCAGAAATGAAAAGGTAGAAATAACAACAGACATTGAGGAGATCCAGAAAATATTCGGGCATTACTTTAAAAATCTATATTCCACTAAATTTGAAAACCTAAGCGAAATGGACAATTTCCTCGATAAATTCCACCTACCAAAACTAAGTCAAAATCAGATTAACAGCTTAAACAGCCCAATAACACCTAAGGAAATAGAAACAGTCATTAATAATCTCCCAACCAAAAAAAGCCCAGGGCCAGATGGCTTTAGCATGGAATTCTACCGGACCTCCAAAGAGGAACTAACACCATTACTTTTCAAACTCTTCCACCACATAGAAACAGAAAGATCACTGCCAAACTCATTCTATGAGACCACTGTCATTCTGATTCCTAAACCACAGAAAGACCCAACAAAGAAAGAGAACTTCAGACCAATCTCCCTCATGAACATAGATGCAAAAATACTTAATAAAATACTAGCAAACCGAATTCAAGAACACATCAAAAGTATCATACACCATGATCAAGTAGGCTTCATCCCTGGAATGCAGGGATGGTTCAATATACGAAAGTCTATCAATGTAATTCACCACATAAACAAGTTGAAAGAAAAAAAACCACATGATAATCTCGCTAGATGCAGAAAAAGCATTTGACAAAATCCAACACCCCTTCATGCTAAAAGTTCTGGAGAAAACGGGCATACAAGAACCATACCTAGAAATAATAAAGGCAATATATACCAAGCCAGTAGCCAACATCAAATGAAATGGAGAGAAGCTTGAAGCATTTCCTCTAAACTCAGGGACAAGACAAGGATGTCCACTTTCACCATATCTCTTCAATATAGTACTTGAAGTCCTTGCTAGAGCAATAAGACAACTAAAGGAGATCAAAGGGATAAAAATTGGAAATGAAGAAGTCAAATTATCCCTATTTGTAGATGATATGTTAGTATACATAAGTGACCCCAGAAACTCCACCAAAGAACTCTTACAGATGATAAACAACTTCAGCAAGGTGGCTGGATACAAAATTAACTCAAAAAAATCAGAAGCCCTTCTTTATACAACAAACAAATATACCGAGAAAGAAATAAGGGAAACAACCTCCTTCACAATAGCCACAAACAACATAAAATACCTGGGGGTAACTCTAACCAAGCATGTAAAGGACCTATATAACAAGAACTTCAAGCCCCTGAAGAAAGAAATGGAAGAGGCCTTTAGAAGATGGAAAGATCTCCCATGCTCATGGATAGGTAAGATCAACATAATAAAAATGGCTATCCTACCAAAAGCAATATATAGATTTAATGCAATTCCTATCAAAATACCAACACAATTCTTTATAGACCTAGAAAAAGCTATTCTCAACTTAATGTGGAACATCAAAAAGCCCAGAATAGCTAAATCAATCCTGTACAATGAAAAAACATCTGGAGGTATCACCATCCCAGATTTCAAGCTGTACTACAGAGCAACAGTAATAAAAACAGCATGGTACTGGTATAGAAACAGACAAGTGGATCAATGGAATCGAATTGAAGACCCAAACATAGATCCACACACCTATGGCCAACTAATCTTTGACAAAGAAGCCAAAAACGCACAATGGAAGGACAGCATCTTCAACAAATGGTGCTGTTCCAACTGGATGTCCACTTGCAAAAGAATGAAATTAGACCCATACCAATCACCTTGTACAAAACTTAATTCCAAGTGGATCAAAGACCTTAACATAAGGCCAGCCACACTAAAGATACTAGAAGAAAAAGTAGGAGAAACCCTCGAACTCATTGGCACAGGTGACAACTTCCTGAACAGAACACCAACAGCTCAGGACCTGAGATCAACAATCAATAAATGGGACCTCATGAAACTGAAAAGTTTCTGTAAAGCAAAGGATACTGTCATTAGAACAAAACGGCAACCAACAGACTGGGAGAAAATCTTCACCAACCCCACATCTGATAGAGGGCTATTATCTAAAATCTACAAAGAACTCAAGAAACTAAATGCCAAGAAACCAAATAATCCAATCAAAAAATGGGAGATGGAGCTAAATAGAGAATTCACAAAGGAGGAATCCCTAAGGGCTGAGACACACCTGAAGAAATGTTCAACATCCTTAATCATCAGAGAAATGTAACTCAAGAAGACCCTGAGATTCCACCAAACACCTGTTAGAATGGCTAAGATAAAGAGCTCAAATGATAGCGCATGCTGGCGAGGGTGTGGAGAAAGGGGAACCCTACTCCATTGCTGGTGGGAGTGCAGACTTGTGCAACCACTATGGAGGTCTCTCTGGCAATATCTTAGAAATCTAGAAATAGCCTTGCCTCAGGACCCAGCCATACCACTTCTGGATATACACCCAAAGGACCTCTCATGGAGACATAGGGAAGTCTCCTCATCTATGTTCATAGCAGCCTTATTCGTAATCCTAGAAATTGGAAACAACCCAGATGTCCCTCAACTGAAGAATGGATTAAAAATTTGTGGTACATCTATACAATGGAATATTACTCAGCTATCAGAAACAATGAAATCATGCAATTTGCAACCAAATGGATGGATCTAGAGGAGCTCATCCTGAGTGAGCTAACCCAGTCTCAGAAGGATGCACATGGCATCTATTCACTTATAGTAGGATTTTAAGTATATCGTACAAGATATCTGAACTACAACCAACACACCAAAAGGAACAAGGACATAATTTTTTTTTATCTTTTTCTTTTGCCTTCTTTTTTTCTTTTTTTTCCTTTTCCCTTCTCTTTTTCCTCTCTTTTTTTTGTTGATATTCTTTGTTTTTGTGGGTTTGTGTGTTTGTTGATCTTTTTTTTAGTATTCGCCCAGTAGCAATGAGACACCATTCACGGGCAGTACTGCCTCGTAGGCCCCTGGTGAATGAAGAGGCTCTTGGCCCTCATATGACTCCTGATCTGTGGTGAGAGAATGTTAGGCAGGGACACTCCACCCCAGAGGAACAAGACAGAAGGGTCAGGGGGTAGAGCATGGGACAGTGGGGCTGGGAAGCGGAAAAAGAGGACAATATGATAAGGATGTAACCTGAAGCAACAAACAAATAAATTTATTAACTAAAAAAAAAAACAAAAAAAAAAAAAAACAAGGCAGGGGGCAGGGCTGAAACACTGTTAATGGAATAGAGGATACAGGATACAGCAATTCGGCCTGGTTTTGCAGACCTCCAGGTGTAGAGAGGACATGGAGCTAAGGTAAAATACAAGAGAATTGTGTATTGGCCCATGCCTTTGACTTCAGCGGAGAAGGGGTGGGGAAGCACCGTAGAGTTGGTGGTCTTATGTATTCTGGAGTCATACGGAGCAGGGTGGTGAGGGTGCATACTCTTGGTCCCACCATTCAAGAAGAGTGCACCCTTGGTGCCAGCTCTCAGCACACTGGAGACAGAAACGGGCAGATCCCAGAGCTCAGGGTCAGCCTGATGCAGGGCAAGCTCTAAATAGAGAAAGACTTTGATCCATGAGTGGTGGAACACATCTTTGATCCCTTCAGATGGGAAACACAGGTCCCTGATCCCAATAATTAGAGCTCAGAGACATACACATGGGATTTGGAGGGACCTACGTTTGGAGGCTACTTACAAAAGGCCTTTTCAATGCAGGCAGATTGTCCTTTGGGATCTCAAAATATATACACTAGAGCTGGTTTAGCTCCAAGGTGACAGAATGATTTCTTCTTTAACCCAGATTGAAAGATAACGCTTTGTATGTTGTCAGAAGGCCAAATTTGCTTCAGGAGAAGTACACCTAGCCCCCCCCACCCCCCCAAAAAAAAAAACAAAACAAAACAGGGCAATTATCCTAGGGTTGGGATTGGGGCAGGGCTCTGTTCTTATCATTCCAGGAGAATCAAATCGTCCATTAGGGGAGCCCGGGGACGGCTGGACAGTGGAATCCTCAGCAGAGAGCAGAATCAGGCACCAAGGAGGACGAGTGACCCAGTTGATTCTGCCTGGCAGACTTCCTCAATAGCTGTCTCCATCGGGGGCCTGCAACCACCACAGCAATCCAATGTCACTGCGACCGCTCAGCTCTACACAATGCCCCGGCAGGAACCTCAGTGAAGCCTGCAAGATCAGCTTTTGCCTACAAACCCCTTAGGTCATCTAAACAGCTGAGAACAGAAGGACTGAACATAAAAGGAGTGTACTAACATTTTTAATCATTTTTCCTATTTGGATTCGGGCCCCAAACAAGTCTACTACGACCCAAATCAGCAGGAAGTCACTTTAAGAGAGCGACGTCCCATGCCCAGTGGATGGGGAAGGTGTTTCTCCGCCCTTCTTTTAGGTGATTTGAAGGATAACTGAAAACTCTGATATGTAGGGGAAGAGACTACAAGCTGATAAATGGTCCTGTCTTAACGGGTTTTGGAGGTTAGCCCCAGGGAATTCCTACTTTTCCTTTTCTGTATTCTTCTTCCTCTCCTATGTAGGAGTGCATGGGCTTGAGAAAAATGAGATATAGACATAGCACAGGAAGGTCCAAGAAGAAGGGGCAGATTATTGAATATGCCCTTATACCTTTGTATATTGATACAAAATTAGTAGTTTATTTGGCTAAAGTGGTATTGACCATGGTTTATTGTGCAAAAATAAGATTGTATTGGATTACATCGGTATTGATCTTTGTATATTGATACAAAATTAAGATTATAGTTGGCCACAATGGTATTGACCCTTGCATATGGACATAATATTAAGATTATATTGGGCTACATAGGCATTGATCTTGGTATATTGATACATAATTAAGAGTATATTTAACCACAATTGAATAGATCTTTGTATATTGATACAAATTTAAAGGTAATGCTTCCTAATGGTATCATACCTAGAGATACTTAAAAATAAAATGTGAAGCTCTGACCTCTTGATACCAACCGTCTGAAATGGTCTAGGATAGTTAAAACAAACTCCTAGTCATGCAAACATGTCACTTTGTTAGCTACTATGACAGTCTATCACAGATATTCTCTAAACTACCCAGTAATCAAGTTGCTAAGAGGCAAGCAACATTTGCTTATCTAAATACAATAGATGGATAGGGCATCTTCAAAAACCCCAAGAGATCTGCAGAATATGGCATTCAAAGATGTTATCTTAAATCAAGATTTTTTTTTTATCGAGACATATCAGTGCCTGACAGTACCCCCTATTCTACTCCAAGTAGAAGATAAGTATCGAAGAACCTCCACTGTAAGACGGTTGAATTAGTGGCAAGCCTTTCTCTTGGCATGAAAAAACCCCTTGCACCAACTGCAAACAGACTGCTGTCCAAAAAGGACAAAACCTGGTAGCAAGGAAGTCGACAGCCTAACTCTGCCAAGACAGGGTAGGTAAGTCCTTCATAATCCCGGCTCTACAACAAATGTCTGTCAGAGAAACAGGACCCAAAGGCTGAAGACTGATGCTGGAATGTATGGAGACAAAATGGGAACTGTCCAGGCAGTCATTGGTATGTTCTTTCTTAGTTTTGGAAGCTGCAGGCCCTGCACTTCCTATATAAGCAAATATATTTATCCCTCTCAGGTCTCTGAGGTGGTTGAAGAATAGACAGCTAGAGTCTCATAGTTAAATTTTGAATTGTTTAGGAATCAAGAGGGTGTTATAGATCTAAGAAGATACTCTTAAAAGTGTGTTGCCCTGGTCTACAAAAGCGAGTCCAGGACAGCCAGAGCTGTTATACAGAGAAACCCTGTCTCGAAAAACCAAAAAAAAAAAAAAAAAAAGTGTGTTGCAAGATAGTATGAATGTTGAGTCACATATAGACCTTTAAACTCATGGAGTTGGTTAGATAGTAGAATGTTAAAGTCAGGGGCCAAATATGTATAAACTGGACATTGGGAAGGTATA
>CAJQZJ010028205.1:0-10301 GCA_907164525.1 Lophiomys imhausi | reverse complement strand
GACTCCCGACTCCAAGGTCCAGGAAATATCTTCAACAAAATCATAGAGGAAAACTTCCCAAACCTGAAAAAAGAGATGCTAATAAAAATCCAAGAGGCTTACAGAACACCAAACAGATTAGACCAGAAAAGAAACTCCTCTCGCCACATAATAATTGAAACACCAAATGTACAGAACAAAGAAAGAATATTAAAAGCTGTAAGAGAAAAAGGTCAAGTCACATATAATGGCAGACCCATCAGAATTACACCTAACTTCTCCCCAGAAACGTTAAAAGCTAGAAGGGCCTGGTCAGATATACTACAATTCCTAAGAGATCATAGGTGCCCAGCCAGACCACTTTACCCAGCAAAACTATCAACATAGATGGAGAAAACAAGATATTCCATGACAAAATCAAATTTAAACAATATCTACCCACAAACCCAGCCCTACAGAAAATCCTACAAGGAAAATCCCAACCCAGAGAAGAAAACTCCACCCAAGAAAACAAAGGGAATAGAAAACCCCTCAGCAACTAAACCAAAAGAGGCACAGGACCACCACCTATACCAATCTAATGGGAAATAACAACCCCAGGTCACTAATATCCATCAACATCAATGGATTCAACTCCCCAATAAAAAGACACAGGTTTACAGAGTGGATCCACAAGCAAGACCCTTCCTTATGCTGTATACAAGAGACACATCTAACTACGAAAGATAGACACTGCCTCAGAGTAAAGGGCTGGGAAAAGGTTTTCCAAGCAAATGGACCCAGGAAGCAAGCTGGAGTAGCCATCCTAATATCAAACAAAACAGACTTCCAACTGAAGTTAATGGAGAAAGACAAAGAAGGGCACTATATATTCATTAAAGGGAAGATTCATCAAGAGGAAATCTCAATACTGAACATCTATGCCCCAAATACAAAGGCACCTACTTTCATAAAAGAAACACTTCCAAAACTTAAAGCGCACGTCGATCACAACACATTAGTACTGGGAGACTTCAACACCCCACTCACAACAATGGACAGATCATCAAGACAGAAGACAGAGAAATATTGAGTCTAACAGAGATCATGAAACAAATGGACCTAACAGATATCTACAGAAAGTTTCACCCAAACACAAAGGAATACACCTTTTTTTCAGCACCCCACGGAACCTTCTCCAAAATCGACCACATAGTTGGTCACAAAGATAGTCTCAATAGATTCAAGAAAATTCAAATAACACCTTGTATCTTATCAGACCACCACGGAATAAAGCTTGTCTTCAACAGCAAAAGAATCAACAGAAAGCCTACATACACATGGAAATTAACAGCTCCTTACTGGATGACTACTGGGTCAGGGAAGAAATATAGAAGGAAATCAAAGACTTCTTAAAATCCAACGACAATGAAGACACAACATACCCAAACCTATGGGATACATTGAAAGCTGTGCTACGAGGAAAGTTCATAGCACTAAGTGCTTTCAAAAAGAAAATTGTGACAGCTCATATTAGTGAACTAACAGCTAAGCTGGGTGAATTGGAAAAAAAAGAAACAAACACTCCCAAGAAGAGCAGAAGGCAGGAAATCATCAAACTTAGGGCTGAAATCAACAACTTAGAATCTAAAAGAACTATACAAAGAATCAATGAAACCAAGAGTTGGTTCTTTAAGAAAATCAACAAAATAGACAGACCCCTAGCCAAATTAACTAAAAGGCAAAGGGAAAGAACATAAATCAACAAAATCAGAAATGAAAAGGGAGAAATAACAACAGACATTGAGGAGATCCAGAAAATATTCGGGCATTACTTTAAAAATCTATATTCCACTAAATTTGAAAACCTAAGCGAAATGGACAATTTCCTCGATAAATTCCACCTACCAAAACTAAATCAAAATCAGATTAACAGCTTAAACAACCCAATAACACCCAAGGAAATAGAAACAGTCATTAATAATCTACCAACCAAAAAAAAGCCCAGGGCCAGATGGCTTTAGCACGGAATTCTATCGGACCTTCAAAGAGGAACTAACACCTTTACTTTTCAAACTCTTCCACCACATAGAAACAGAAAGAACACTGCCAAACTCATTCTATGAGGCCACTGTCATTCTGATTCCTAAACCACACAAAGACCCAACAAAGAAAGAGAACTTCAGACCAATCTCCCTCATGAACATAGATGCAAAAATACTTAATAAAATACTAGCAAACCGAATGCAAGAACACATCAAAAGTATCATACACCATGATCAAGTAGGCTTCATCCCTGGAATGCAGGGATGGTTCAATATACGAAAGTCTATCAATGTAATTCACCACATAAACAAGATGAAAGAAATAAAACCACATGATAATCTTGCTAGATGCAGAAAAAGCATTTGACAAAATCCAACATCCCTTCATGCTAAAAGTTCTGGAGAGAACGGACATACAAGGACCATACCTAGAAATAATAAAGGCAATATACAGCAAGCCAGTAGCCAACATCAAATTAAATGGAGAAAAGCTTGAAGCATTTCCTCTAAACTCAGGGACAAGACAAGGATGTCCACTTTCACCATATCTCTTCAATATAGTACTTGAAGTCCTTGTTAGAACAATAAGAGAACTAAAGGAGATCAAAGGGATAAAAATTGGAAATGAAGAAGTCAAATTTTCCCTATTCGCAGATGATATGTTAGTATACATAAGCGACCCCAAAAACTCCACCAAAGTACTCCTACAGCTGATAAACAACTTCAGCAAGGTGGCTGGATACAAAATTAACTCAAAAAAATCAGAAGCCCTTCTTTATACAACAAACAAATATACCAAGAAAGAAATAAGGGAAACAACCCCCTTCACAATAACCACAAACAAAATAAAATACCTGGGGGTAACTCTAACCAAGCATGTAAAGGACGTGTACAACAAGAACTTCAAGCCCCTGAAGAAAGAAATGGAAGAGGCATTTAGAAGATGGAAAGATCTCCCATGCTCATGGATAGGTAAGATCAACAAAATAAAAATGGCTATCCTACCAAAAGCAATATATAGATTTAATGCAATTCCTATCAAAATACCAACACCATTCTTTATAGACCTGGAAAAAGCTATTCTCAACTTCATATGGAACAACAAAAAGCCCAGAATAGCTAAATCAATCCTACACAATGAAAAAACATCTGTAGGTATCACCATCCCAGATTTCAAGCTGTACTACAGAGCAACAGTAATAAAAACAGCATGGTACTGGTATAGAAACAGACCAGTGGATCAATGGAATCGAATTGAAGACCCAAACAAGGACCTACACACCTATGGCCAACTAATCTTTGACAAAGAAGCCAAAACCACACAATGGAAGAAGGACAGCATTTTCAACAAATGGTGCTGGTCCAACTGGATGTCCACTTGCAAAAGAATGAAATTAGACCCATACCTATCACCTTGTACCAAACTTAAATCCAAGTGGATCAAAGACCTTAACATAAAGCCGGCCACACTAAATATACTAGTAGAAAAAATAGGAGAAACCCTCGAACTCATTGGCACAGGTGACAACTTCCTGAACAGAACACCAACAGCTCAGGACCTGAGATCAACAATCAATAAATGGGACCTCATGAAACTGAAAAGCTTCTGTAAGGCAAAGGACACTGTCATTCGAACAAAACGGCAACCAACAGACTGGGAGAAAATCTTCACCAACCCCACATCTGATAGAGGGCTATTATCTAAAATCTACAAAGAACTCAATAAACTAAATGCCAAGAAACCACATAATCCAATCAAAAAATGGGGGACAGAGCTAAATAGAGAATTCACAAAGGAGGAATCCCTAAGTGCTCAGAAACACCCGAAGAAATGGTCAACATCCTTAATCATCAGAGAAATGCAACTCAAGACGACCCTGAGATTCCACTTAACACCTGTTAGAATGGCTAAGATAAAGAGCTCAAATGATAGCGCATGCTGGCGAGGGTGTGGAGAAAGGGGAACCCTACTCCATTGCTGGTGGGAGTGCAGGCTTGTGCAGCCACTATGGAGGTCTGTCTGGCGATATCTTAGAAATCTAGGAATAACCTTGCCTCAGGACCCAGCCACACCACTTCTGGGTATACACCCAAAGGACCTCTCACGGAGACATAGGGAAGTCTCCTCATGTATGTTCATAGCAGCCTTATTTGTAATAGCTAGAAATTGGAAACAACCCAGATGTCCCTCAACTGAAGAATGGATTAAAAAATTGTGGTACGTCTATACAATGGAATATTACTCAGTTATAAGAAACAATGAAATCATGCAATTTGCAACCAAATGGATGGATCTAGAGAAGCTCATCCTGAGTGAGCTAACCCAGTCTCAGAAGGATGCACATGGCATCTATTCACTTATACTAGGATTTTAGCTATATCGTACAGGATATCTGTACTACAACCAACACACCAAAAGGAACATGGACATAATTTTTTTTTATCTTTTTCTTTTTCCTTCTTTTTTTCTTTTTTCTTTTTCCTTTTCCCTTCTCTTTTTCCTCTCTTTTTTGTTGATATTCTTTGTTTTTCTGGGTTTGTGTGTTTGTTGTTTTTTTTTTTTTAGTATTCTCCCAGTAGCAAGGAGACACCTTTCACTGACAGTACTGCCTCGTATGCCCCCGGTGAATGAAGAGGCTCTTGGCCCTCATATGACTCCTGATCTGTGGTGAGAGACTGTTAGGTAGGGACACTCCACCCCAGAGGAACAAGACAGAAGGGTCAGGGGGTAGAGCATGGGAGGGTGGGGCTGGGAAGCGGGAAAAGAGGACAATATGATAAGGATGTAACCTGAAGCAACAAACAAATAAATTTATTAAGTAAAAAAAAAAAAAAAAGAAAAGGGATAGGTTGCAGGGCTGAAACACTGTGAATGGAATAGAGGATACAGCCGTTTGGCCTGGTTTTGCAGACCTCCAGGTGTCGAGAAGACGTGGAGCTAAGGTAAAATACAAGAGAATTGTGGTGTTGGCCCATGCCTTTGACTTCAGCGGAGACAGGGGGAGCACCTTAGAGTTGGTTGTCTTATGTATTCTGGAGTCATACGGAGTGGGGTGGTGAGGGTGCATACTCTTGGTCCCATCATTCAAGAAGAGTACACCATTTTCTCCCAGCACACTGGAGATAGAAACGGGCAGATATCGGAGCTCAGGGTCAGCCTGATGCAGGGGAAACTCTAAATAGAGAAAGACTTCGATCCAGGAGTGGTGGAACACATCTTTGATCCCTTCAGATGGGAAACATATGTCTCTGATCCCAATAATTAGAGTTCAGAGACACACACATGGGATTTGGAGGGACCTAGGTTTGGAGGCTACTTACAAAAGGCCTTCTCGATGCAGGCAGATTGTCCTTTGGGATCTCAAAATATATACACTGGAGCTGGTTTAGCTCCAAGGTGACAGAATGATTTCTTCTTTAACCCGGATTGAATGATAATGCTTTGTATGTTGTTGGAAGGCCAAATTTATTTGCTTCAGGAGAAGTACTACCTAGCCCCCCCCCCCAAAAAAAAGGGCAATTGTCCCAGGGTTGGGATTGGGGCAGGGCTCTGTTCTTATCTTTCCAGGAGAAAAGAAGCGTCCATTAGGGGAGCCCGGGGACGGCTGAACAGCGGAAACCTCAGCAGAGAGCAGAATCAGGCACCAAGGAGGATGAGTGACCCAGTTGATTCTGCCTGGCAGACTTCCTCAATAGCTGTCTCCATTGGGGGCCTGCAACCACCACGGCAATCCAGTGTCGCTGGGACCGTTCAGCTCTACACAGTGCCCCAGCAGGAACCTCAGTGAAGCCTGCAAGATCAGCTTCTGCCTACAAACCCCTTAGGTCATCTAAACAGCTGAGAACAGAAGGACTGAACATAAAAGGAGTGTACTATCATTTTTAACCATTTTTTCCATTTGAGTTCGGGCCCCAAACTGGTCTACTACGACCCAAATCAGCAGGAAGTCACTTTAAGAGAGCGACGTCCCATGCCCAGAGGGTGGGGAAGGTGTTTCTCCGCCCTTCTTTTTGGTTATTTGAAGGATAACTGAAAACTCCGATATTTAAGGGAAGAGATTACAAGCTGATAAATGGTCCCGTCTTAATGGGTTTTGGAGGTCAGCCCCAGGGAATTCCTACTTTTCCTTTTCTGTATCCTTCTTCCTCTCTTATGTAGGAGTGCATAGGCTTGAGAAAAATGAGATATAGACATAGCACAGGAAGGTCCAAGAAGAAGGGGCAGATTATTGAATATGCCCTTATACCTTTGTATATTGATACAAAATTAGTAGTTTATTAGGCTAAAGTGGTATTGACCATTGTTTATTGTGCAAAAATAAGATTGTATTGGATTACATCAGTATTGATCTTTGTATATTGATACAAAATTAAGATTACAGTTGGCCACAATGGTATTGACCCTTTGTATGGACATAATATTAAGATTGTATTGGGCTACATAGGCATTGGTCTTTGTATATTGATACATAATTAAGAGTATATTTAACCACAATTGAATAGATCTTGGTATATTGATACAACTTTAAAGGTAACGCTTCCTAATGGTATCATACCTAGAGATACTTAAAAATAAAATGTGAAGCTCTGGCCTCTTGATACCAACCGTCTAAAACTGTCTAGGATAGTTAAGTAAAACAAACTCCTAGTCATGCAAACATGTCACTTTGTTAGCTACTATGACAGTCTATCACAGATATTCTCTAAACTACCCAGTAATCAAGTTGCTAAGAGACAAGCAACATTTGCTTATCTAAATACAAGAGATGGATAGGGCATCTTCAAAAACCCCAAGAGATCTGCAGAATTTGGCATTCAAAGATGTTATCTTAAATTAAGATTTTCTCTTCTTTTTTTTTTGATATCGAGACATATCAGCACCTGACAGCACTCCCTATTCTACTCCAAGTAGAAGATAAGCATCGAAGAACCTCCACTGTAAGATCGTTGAATTAGTGGCAAGCCTATCTCTTGGCATGAAAAAACCCCTTGCACCAACTGCAGACAGACTGCTGTCCAAAAAGGACAAAACTTGGTAGCAGGGAAGTCGACAGCCTAACTCTGCCAAGACAGGGCAGGTAAGTTCGTCATAATCCCTGCTCTACAACAAATGTCTGTCAGAGAAACAGGACCCAAAGGCTGAAGACTGATGCAGGAATGTATGGAGAGAAAATGGGAACTGTCCAGGCAGTCATTGGTATGTCCTTTCTTAATTTTGGAAGCTGCAGGCCCTGCACTTCCTATATAAGCAGATATATTTATCCCTCTCAGGTCTCTGAGGTGGTTGGAGAATAGACAGCTAGAGTCTCATAGTTAAATTTTGAGTTGTTTAGGAATCAAGAGGGTGTTATAGATCTAAGAAGATACTCTTAAAAGTGTGTTGCAAGTTAATATGAATGTTGAGTCAGATATAGACCTTTAAACTCATGGAGATGGTTAGATAGTAGAATGTTAAAGTCAGGGGCCATATATGTATAAACTGGACATTGGGAAGGTATACTGGGCCATTTAACTCTCATAAATGTGGCATATTTATATCTGTTGTTTTGTATAATACTTACTGTTATAAGAGAAGGAACCGTCTGTTGGACTGAAAGGGGAAACTTCTGGGGGGAAGAGGGTGGAAGGGCGGGATAGGAAGGGGAAATAGGGAGGGGTTTGTGACTGAGATGTAACTTGAAGAAAAAAAAATAAAGTATTTATAAAAAAAAAAAGAGTATCAACTCCTGACAGCACCCCCTATTCTCCTCCAAGTAGAAGATGAGCAGCAAAGAATCTCCAGTGGGAGATGATTGAATTAGTCGCAAGCCTATCTCTTGGTAGAAAAATCCCCTTGCTCCAACTGTAGACAGAATGCTGTCCAAAAATTACAAAACCTGGAAGCAAGTACGTCAACAGCCTCGCTCTGCCTAGACAGGGTAGGTAAGTCCTTCATATCCCCTGCTTTACAATCAATGTCTGTCAGAGAAACGGGGCCAAATGACTGAAGATCGATGCTGTAATGTATGGAGAGAAAATGGGAACTTTCCAGGCAGCCACTGGTATGTCATTTCTTAGTTTGGGAAGCTGTAGGCCCTGTACTTCCTATAAAATCAGATATATTTATCCTTTTCAGGTCTCTGAAGTGGTTGAAGAACAGATAGCTAGAGTCTCATAATTAAATTTTGAATTGTTTAGGAGTCAAGAGAGTGTTATAGATCTAAGAAGATACTTTTAAAATTGTGTTGCAAGTTAGTATAAATGTTGAGTCAGATATAGACCTTTAAACTCATGGAGATGTTTAGATAGTAGAATGTTAAAGTCAGGTACCAAATACATATGGACTGGTCATTGGGAATGTACGTTAAGCCATATAACCTTCATAACTGTGGTCTAATTACCTCTGTTGTACTGTATTGTATTTATTATTATAAGAGAAAGAGCCATTTGTTGCACTGAAAGGGGAAATTGTAGGGGGAAATAAAATATACCTTAAACCTAAAAAAAAAAAAAAGGGAAGAGGATGGGGGGTTGAGGGTAGGAGGGTGGGACTGGAGGGGGTATAGGGAGAGGACTGTGATTGAGATGTAACTTGAAGAAACAAAAATAAAGGAAAAAAAGCATGAGACATCAAATATTATATAAAAAAAGAGCAGGCAAACAAATTAAACAGTCCTATAACCCTTAAAGTGATAGAAGAAGTCATTAGAATTCTTCCAACCCAAAAAAAGCCATTCCCAGATGGTTTCAGCACAGAATTCTATCAGACATTCAAAGAAGAGCTAACACCAATATTCTTCAAACTCTTTCACAACATAGAAACAGAAGGAACACTGCCAAACACATTCTATGAGACCACAGTCACCCTGATACCTACACCTCACAAAGACCCAAAAGAGAATGAAAATTTCAGATCAATTTCTGTTGGAGTAGTGTTAAGCATTCTAAATATTAATTAATTGGTCCTGTTTGCTGTCTGTTACTTATATTGACTCGGATTTGTTAAATAAAATGCTCAGGCCTGAGATTGGACAAAGATTGAGAAAGGTGGGACTTCCTGGGATTAGAACAGGAAGCCTGCACTTTAGATGGAGGATTAATTCATTCCAGCCAGGAGCAGCAGGAAAGAGGGTGCATACCATGGGTTAGAAAAAGGAACCTCATTCCACCTGGCCAGGAACATCAGCATACCGTGGAGAATGGCAGTCCTAGGGGACATATGTATATATGGGGTCATATTTGTGTAATAGAATTATGAGCTAGTTTAGATGGATTAGGATTGCACATTCAGGCCAAGGCTTGTTAAAATCCATGTGCTCTCGGTGTGTACTCATTTATAATGGCGGAATAATGCTTAATGGCTGCTGAACCAATTAAATACCATATAAATACTAATAAATCAATAATATAAATACTCATTTATAATTTAATTATTTTTTCTACAAATTTCCCTTATGAACATGGATGCAAAAATACTTGCAAACCAGATCCAAGATCATATCAAAAGTATCATACACCATAATCAAGTTGGCGTCATCCCAGGGATGCAGGGGTGGTTCAACATTAGAAAATCTATCAATGTAATCCACCACATAAACAAACTGAAAGAAAAGAACCACATGATCATCTCATTGGATGCTTGAAAGAGCTTTTGACAAAATACAGAACCCTTTCATGTTAAAAGTCTTGGAGAGATCAGGCATACAAGGACCATACTTAACCATAATAAAAGCAATTTATAAAAAGCCAATAGCCAACATCAAACTAAATGGAGAGAAACGTAAATCATTTCCTCTAAAATCAGGAACAAGGCAAGGCTGCCCACTCTCTCTGAATCGATTCAACATAGTATTTGAAGTTTTAGCTAGAGCAATAAGAAAACTAAAGAAGATCAAGGGGATACAAATTGGAAAGGAATAAGTCAAAGTATCCCTATTTGCAGATGATATGATAGTGTACATAAGTGACCCCAAAAATTCCACCAGAGAAATCCTACAGCTTATAAACTCGTTCAGCAAGGTGGCTGGATAAAATATCAATTCAAAAAATCAATAGCCCTTCTTTACACAAATGATAAATGGGCTGAGAAAGAAATTAGTGAAACAACACCCTTCACAATAGCCACAAATCATATGAAATACCTGGGGGTAACTCTAACCAAGCAAGTGGAAGACCTGTATGATATGAACTTCAAGTCCCTGAAGAATGAAATTGAAGAAGATGGAAAGATCTCCCTTGTTCATGGATAGGTAGGATCAACATAATAAAAATGGTAGTAATACTTAAAAATGAAATGTCAAGTTTTGACCTCTCGCTACC
>CAJQZJ010028201.1:51163-90399 GCA_907164525.1 Lophiomys imhausi | reverse complement strand
GTTCATTTAAATACTACTGTCTATAAGGTGAGTGTTCTAAACCCCATATCATTGTCATTCCATTGAACAAGTTCATTTAAATACTGTCTATAAGGTGAGTGTTCTAAACCCCATATCATTGTCATTCCATTGAGCAAGTTCATTTAAATAGTCAATAAGCTAACTCTTGAGACAAACGTGAGCTCTGGGAGCTAAAAATCACCACTGTAGACACCATTTCCTACAGAGAAAGCCCCCACAAAGACACCCTCAGTTTGTTTCCTGGACATTTCCTACAGGACCGGTATTAGCTGGTGCCACTCATTAATGGGAAGTCCCTGGTTTCTGAATGAAAGTTTAAAGCATCTTTATTCTGCCATTAAAAACAACTCTGCAAAGTCACCATGACAAAGCCAGGCCAGCCTTGAAGCAGAGTTCTTTTTATTCCATGGCCACTGACACGAATAAAGTCAATTCTCATGTCCTGGGTCAAGGCCAAAAGATGAGCCATGACAGGACACTTTTGCTCTAAGATTGAAGACTTGTTGGAATATTTTTTAATCCCTCCAAGTATACAGATGTTCAAAAATAGGACTAAGACTCATGTGTTAAGTGAAGGAATGAACTCTCCATATTATTTATTCACCAATATGTTCGTTAATATAAGACATTTACCTATGTGTTCATTTAGGGGTTGTGTGGCATCTAGAGATTCAAGTTGTAGGTTGGTCCGCACAGTGGAATGACTTTTTCTCTCAAAGGCATAAAAAATTGATTTTGGGGATGATTATAAGAATTTGTTTTTGAAGCTTCTTTAAATATACCTGGAATCTTTTTTTTTTCAAAGAAAGATCTGTATGCATATGGCAATAAAGTATTTCACTGTCAATGTTAAATCTAGAAAAGTATCCCATTTTTATCCCAAGTGGTCCTGTGTGTCAGAATGCCAGGTTGCTTCCTGGGTAAAGGACTGTCTGGCGCATCCTGCATCAACCACAGGACCCAGAGCTCTCCCAGCCATGGTCCTGGCTCATCCCTGTGATCGCCACCCCCTGTTGCTTGCTTTGCTTTGATCCTCTGATAGCTGACTGGATTCCATGCCCTGCATTGTCTTTAATGGCACTACCTTTGAGTATAGCCCTGTGCCTGAGTGCAGTGTCTTCCCACAATGCCCAGTGTCCCCCCAGAACATTTCTGGACATGTTCTAAGCAAACGCCATGTGCTGGGCCAGGATAGGTTTTGAACAAGGAGCCACAGGTGATTCTCCCACTCAGGCCTGCACACTAGTGTGTGACTCTACAAATGGTTACTTGTTTTTACTTATTTTCTTCAATCTCCTCTCTCATCCAGCAAAGCAAGGTACTCCCTGAGAGTCCTCAGTGTCACTTAGCAAGGTTAAAGGGAGTTGGGTTGCATTTCCTAGGTTGGTAGTTTAGATGCTCCAAAAAAGTGCATACACTTTCCCACTTGTCCAGTGAACACAGTACAATGTGAAAATTATTTTTGTGTAGAACAATGTGTTATTAAACCACATTAGGGGCAATAGCGTGAGATTGACCTGCCATCCATTCTTCTATTTCCAGTAGTTACTGTGACCTGCAATCTTTAACTTCATCATTCATAATTAAGAATGGCGAGTTTGGATGAAAGCCATGTAGTAATCAACGCTTTGTGTACCTGGGCAGGTCTGTGTGTTGCAGAGTGCCTCTTCTGTGTGCAGTCCCAGGCAGATGTCCCCTCCGTAGGCAGGGGCTGGATTAGTGCACGAGCGGGTTCTCATGTAGTGTCCACCCCCACAGGTTGCTGAGCATTTAGACCAGGATGACCAGCAAGACCACATACCATCCACTGGGAAAGGACACAAAAACAAAGAACTGAAGTCCACATCAGACCAATATGACACATTAGAGATTGGATATGCCATATAGATGCCAATGATATACATAGCAAAAGCAACTCATGCTGTGGGGACATTTGATGTTTCCCACTTGGTGGTAGATACAGATTTGAAGAATCTTTCCAATAATTTCTAGTTTCTGTGTTTGCTCTTTAGAAAATATTTCTAAACATATAATTTCTAAGCACCAGCATAACACAGACGTTTAAAGTCAGTGATTTGAAGCTTCTAGTCCCAGAACCATGAATCATGTGTCATAATAATATAATATTAAGCACCTAGCTAGTTCTCACCTTTGCTGTTTTTACTATCTAGCTGGCTTGAAAAGATCTAAAGCTAAGGATCAGCAGTTCAGGCAACAGACCTCCTTACAATTCACATAATTCCTGTCATCCATGTTGGATTCTGCCCATGGGTTGAATCACCATTTAATGTATCCTAAGTAAACTCAGTTCATGGCAAGATCAGACAAACACCCTGAAGCTTAGATCCTTAGTTTTCAATTTGTAATTTGCAATTAATTACAAAGAACTATTTTTTGTTGAAATGAAACTCATATATTAAATAGCTCCATGGACAAGGTATAAAAGTATATCATTGTCCTTGCAATTCTAGTTAAATACTGTACTACTACAATAAGCTAAACAGAGCACAGTCGCCAGTGAGGAAGGAAAGCAAGATAGAGCTGGGTAATTAACGCCCGAGTGTCAGTCACACTGTGGGTGGTCGCAGGGACAAAGTGGAGCAAGATAGAGCTGGGTAATTAACGCCCGAGTGCCAGTCACACTGTGGGTGGTGCAGGGACAAAGTGGAGCATTTACAGATGGTGAGTCCATGGGGCACGTGTGGTACTGATTCCTCAGCACGCTGAGGCCTGGGCAACACGGGTCTACACTGAGGGTCTATACTGTACTACTAAAGGGCTCTCCTAAAGGAACACGGAGTAGACGTCCCTTGTACCCTCTGTGTCCTGCTGTGAAGGTCCAAGGACACAAGGATACTAGAGATAGAAAGCAGTATCCCCAACATACCACAGGTTTCTGCATTGCTCTCTGGAGAACACACCCGCCAGAGGCCCCAGTTTGAGTCTCTGTGCCCTTCCATCAGAGCCTCAGTGTTCCTTTCCTGGGCTTCATTGTTTATGGGAGAAAGACAAATAGAGCCCGGTGAGTTAATATAACCTGCTGAGTTAAATCTTATCAAAAGAACTTATGTTTACTGTGCTGGGTTTTATGGGTGTCTAAGTACAACTACGAAGCCTCTTTCATCTTATTTGAATACACATAGCAACAAAGAACCATTTGTTGTCTCTAGCTTTGTCAGTCAAGGTCAGCAGTCTAGAGTCTTTACAGCTGCATCAGATGCCAAGAGAAAAAGGCATGGATGGAGACAGACACGTGTCTCTCAATGCTGAGATAAATTATGCAGGAGGAGGTTCAGAAGGTGAAGAATCATCATTTTAGTATGTACTCAATTTTATTGTTTATTTCCTTATGTTAGTGCCACAGATAGGTCCAGAGCCTCCAGAATTCGAGGTAAGCCTTCTACTGTTCAGCTATGTCCCCAGCTCAGCTATACCCTCATGGGCTTGCATGCAAAGGCCAGAGTAGGAAATTGGGGGCCTTCTTCCATCATACTATCTCTGTCTTACTGCCTTGAGATAGGATCTCTCACTCAGCTCACCATTTTGGCTCGGGTTCACTGGCCAGGGAACATTTGGGATCTGCCAGCTTTGAAACCGCAGGCACATACAGACATGCCCGTTTATGGGGATTTTGAGAATTCAAACTTAAATCCTCATGCTTGCAAAGCAAATGCTCTTACCATTGATCTCCTTCCAATCTCTGAAAACATCAAAAAAGTGATGGTGCTTTTGATAACAGTTCACTAGGAACCTAGAAAGGTTAAAAAATATCCATTTAGCTGGGTGTGGTAGCAAATGCCTTTAATCCCAGCACTCCAGAGGCAGAAGCAGTGGGATCTCCGAGTCTGAGGTCAGCCTGGTCTAAAGAGTGAGTTCCAGGACAGAACCTTGTCTGGAAAAACCCAAATTAAAAAAAAAAAGTTTACATGGAAGAATATCCTCTAAATTAAGTTAAATTTACCCTATATATGCCCTCCTTTAGCTGTAGAGCTCAGCCTACAGAGGGGCTTCCTACTAGCTCATAGCTGAGTTACAGGTTCTCACATTTTTAGGAATTTTATAGGAGATTGGAGGAAAAGTTTGTCTAGCCCTTGATAGGACATGGACAATTCCACAAAATAATCTTGGCTTTTAAAAGAAAATGAAGACAGAGTTATTTTAAGATATTCAGGCCATGTACACATAGTTCTGGTCCAACAGCAAGTCAACAATAATAAAATTAGAACTACCACCAGATGATGCTATCAATGTGTCCCTGATATGAACAAGAAACATTTACCCTCAGGGACCAGGATGACATCCAAGCATGTCTAGGAATCCACATGAGCTACCACTGCACATAAGAAATTAAGTTTGGAGTCTAGAGAAGAGGGGGTGGAGGGAACTGGCATTCTCCTTGGCTTCAGTTCACAGCCCTGATTCAAATCTAGTGATAACGCCCACACTGCTTCTAAACACCCAGGGGAGGAATCTTTCCACATGGGCTGTGGGAAAGAACAGCTTTGTGACCTTTCCCAGCATCTCAGCATCAGTTTGGTTGGGAAAGTTGTGTGGCCTGAAGAGGAATATCCTGAGGTTGGAGAAATTCAAGCATACTGGCCTCAGGGAAATAGCACAGCTGTAAGGAGCAAAGACATCATCGAAAACCTCTGCTACAGGGGAATGGAAGGAACTGGAGAAGGTCATATTGAGTGGTGTAACTCAGACCTAGATATACAGATATTCTCTCTCATCTGAGGGCCTTCCTTAGCTCCCAGTTGTTAGATGTGAGTATGTAACCTGGCGAAGCTACAGAAACTAGGAAAGTAGAAAGGAACCATTGTTGAGTGGTGACAATGGGGATCAATAGAGAGGAGAAGAACAGAGTCATGTGATCTGAGGGTGGTGGGAAAATGGGGACTTTAGGGAGAAGAGAGGGAGGTAAATACAGAATGAGGGTAGAATAACATTTTCATGAAGAATCATAACTTTTAACTATATACTACAAATATCTATAATATATACAATATATATTTTATATAATATAATATATAATGTTTATATTATTTTATTTACATATACAGGTAAACAAAAATTTTCCATCTGGAATGACAATGCTCCCCTCAAGAGCCATAGACTATATAACAGAAACTCAATAACAGGTCTAAAAAATCCTCTTTTCAGTTATTGGTCAGGGTTGTATAAGAGATTCAGAAAACATAGGCCATTATTGTTGTCCTTGGTTGCCTTCCAGAGGGTAAGGTAAGACCCTATTTCTGAAGACACCCATCTACTTCAGACACAGGGCCCAGAGGTCCTGACCTGGATTGGATCCAAAACCCTTCTCCCTGAGAACTAGTTTTCATGATATCCAGAAGGGAGCATGAAATCCAAAGGAGAAAAGCATCCAATAAATAGTCCATGAATGTCATGATGCCATAACCTATAGGCCTGTACTGTAGTTGAGCATACTACGGTCTGGGAGCCACCAGCATCTCATATGCTTCTTAAGAACAAACCTCTCAAAGGGGGTAGAGGTCTCCTGTGGCTTCCAAGTGACTATTAATACTTAAAGGCAGCAAGCACACAGCTTTCCCAGTCTTTTCCACACTGCGATCCACTTACCTGGGCATGGTAAAATGTTGCATTCCTGGAACTCCAGGGATGGGCCAAGGCATGGCATGCCCCCATACTTGGGTTCTGGGTTGTTGCAAACACGCTTCCGGTTCCGAATGCCCCGACTGCAGTCTCTGCTGCACTGTGACCAGGAAGTCCAGGCCGACCATGCCCCATTGACTGTATGGGCAGAGTATCTCCCAGCTCGTAGAAAGTCTCCAGAAAGACCTGCCAAGGAAACCCAAAGTGTGATACTGTAGGAATTTTTACTCCTGTACAGGCTGTGTGGTTTTTTAATGTCTAGAATTACATAACAGCCAACTGAACCTTTTCATACTTTAAAATCTAAAGCCCACTGCAGTTGAGTGGCAGCCTCCTATAACTGAAGACTCTTTCCTACAGTCACTGTCTAGTAGGGTGCATATGGTCCTTCATCTGAATGTGCTAACACATTTGCAGTCAGCAAGTCTACATTAGTAATTCCTCTCTTTTTGGTAGACACCTCTACAGAACACCCCCACTTCACTTCCCTTAGGAGTTCTATTGCAAACTGTTCACAAGCACCATGGTAGGGGTTGGTGCTACAGGAAAGACTTTCATCTGGAAAAAGGGACACACTTAAAGACTGTTCTTTCACAGTTAACCTTTTCAGTGTGGATTCACGCTGTGAATGGAACAGAGTTAATCCCCCTTGAATCAACAGGCCAAGGAGACAGCAGTTTGCTCCAGAGACCTCTTCATCTCTGAATAAGCTTGCTAGTCCCATGATGTTGCCAGTTCCTATGATGTTGACGTTCCTAACAAAATGGAACTGCAGGGAGTGGGGGCGAGAATTATGAGCACTATAAGCGTGTGCGAATTGGTTTTGGAAGACGCCACGCATGTCAGGTGTGCTCTGAGCACTTTACCTTATTTAAGCAGACTGAGCCAAAATTTGTTCAGAGAAGATGCAGCCCAATACAATACTGACCCACTCAGTCACTGTCTCACCAATAGCGATGTTTTCATCAACACCTCACTAGCTATTTGATGAAGTGGTAGGCAGTAGTTTTTCCCCAAGCAAGCAAACACCCAACACCCACATTCAAATTCCTGAGCAACTTCCTTGTTTGCTCAGAGATGGTGACTTGCAGGCAGGATGGTCTTCCGAGAAAAGGCATTAGGAGCAGATTTCTGAAATGAGCCAGTGTTTTCAGTAAACAAACAATGATGAGCACCTAAGCCTCCTTTTGTGTGGTCAGGGCACAGGAGTCCAGTTTTCACTTTTCAAGACATCAACAGTCAATAAGGATGATCATTACAACTCCAAGCCATGAACACATAGACTGTTTGCCTTTCTTTGTACCATGGATGATGCTTACACTTTTAATAAAATATAGGATATCTTTTTATAAATGTATTTTATATAAATTTATATTTTTTATAAAATTATTTCTAAAAGTTATTTTTTTTCTGAATATATACTTTTAATACTTAAAACATACTAGCTTTGGTTTTATATGTATGTGAGAGTGTAAGGAATAAAAGATACTCCTTTTGGGAAGGAAAATAAAGTCAATTACAAAGATATACCATGATTCATTTTAAACTTTTCACTTTGATGCTACAATAAATACAGAATAAAGTTGCAAGTGACTTGGTGAAAAGGTCACCATATCTAACAATGAAATGAAGGAAGGTCAGTTAAACATTAATTTAAGATGAACAATTGATAATATTTTAGGATATGTGTTGTCCATTTAGACTTCAAAAGACTTCATAGGGCATAGCTTCATTTATGAAGTTATATGGGTTATACACATATGTATGTAAACATATATATATATATATATATATGTATATCCCTTGAAATCGTAGAACAAAATAGGAAAAAAAGATAATATTTGAAATTCATCTTTGAATTCTCATATTTTAATCTCATAACCATGGCTGAAATGACAAGCACACCTTTTATAGAATGTACACTTGTCAGTTGGGTTTCCTGTTTTCCATCTTTTGGAATTTCCAAGTATATCTTTTCTTCAAGGAGTAGGTTTTTATAAAGGAAGCAAGACTGACTTCTGTCTGCGGCCTGTCTTTCAGGTGATGGTATTAGTTCTAAGTTGGACATTTATTTTCATAAGACCCTTCATCAGAGTAGACTATCTTTCCCTTATGAGAAACAAGGAGATGTGCTATTGAACTAAAGGCCCAGAAATCTGCAACATATCAACATCTGCAAATACAGTAGGTGAAGAGGAGTGCTCTGAAAGGGAACAGTCCTGATAAGAATGATCATTCTGCAAGTGTCCAGGTAGGCTAGCTTCTCCCAGAGAAGACTTGGGGACCTGTGCCATCACAGTAGTGTGGCCCATCCCATAGAGCTTGACTTGGATAGGAGAAGAAACTCACAGTGCCCTCTATGAATGCATGTTCTGATAAGCCATCACCATCACTGGAGGGACCTTCCCTATGTCTGAATACCAATCTATGACAATAACAGTAATGGTTCTAGGACGTTCTATGTCACATTCATGCTGGGAGAATCAAGATCACAATCGCAGAGTGCTGAGAAATGCCCATGAGTGTTCTGTCACAAGATTTCACTGTCTCATGATGTCACTCTCTAGGGATTCTCCATGAGGGTCCCTTTCCTTTTAAGAACTAGAACATATTTTGTACAATTTGATAAAAGTATTAAAAACAGGGAGAGAAAGGAAATAACGAAAATATTGGGAGAAAGGCTCAACCAATCCTTCAATGGAGAGAGCTAAACACCAGGAGAGATCTTCCTGAGACACCATCACAGGCAGTGTCCAGGCCAGGCAGAGGGAGGGATGGATCTGCCTTGGGCTTTCCACAACACAATGAAGGGATTCAAAAAACCACTAGGGCAAAGCACTATTGGTCAGATCAAATGTGCAATTTAACAGAAAAATCACGTTATGATATAAAGAAAGAAATAAACTTCTACTGTCTTTGTATACTTTTTTTAAAGGGGGAAATCTAATTTTTAGCTACTATTTTTATTTCAACTACTATTTTTATCAATCATGTTTGTTCATACTAAATAAATCTCACATAAACTATTTTGGATCTACCCTAAGCACAACATTGTTTCAACCGGGGCTGCCCCAGTTTTTCTGTTTCCTCAGAGACAACCTTAGAGGCTTTCGATGGAGTTCCCAGTTCCCACAGAACCCCCTCACCATCTGTGGAGCAGCCACTGGTCCCATCACTGGAACAGTACCGCATTTCGATCCTCTGCCTTCCCACTTCCAGCAAATTTGGATCTGGCAGGCGAGCTTTACAGGTGTATCGGAACCGCTGCTCATAGTGGCCACCGTTGTCAGAGATGTTGACAGGTGTCCAGGGGGTCCATGGTGTGGTCTTCTTCAGCTCTGGGCATGCATTGGTGTTACAAGGCTGGTATTCCTGGAGGAGAGGATGTACAGTATGTCTTACCCCTACTGCACACAGCTAGCTCAGGGGCACTCCTTTTAGGGTACATCACAGGTTCCCAGAACTTTGGAGCCTTATATACTCAAAGACGCATTACAAAATCAAAACCATATTTATGTTAAACTGTCACCTAACAGAGTATTAATTCTCAAGTTATTTCCAAAAGAAACCTGTGTTTTCTCCTGTGTGGATAATAAAGAGACAGTAAACAAAACTGTATGTGGGGAAAAAAAAGGCAATTTCTTAAAAAGGCATCTTCCTTTTACGTGACAGGACACTCACAATGCTATTTTAATGGTGTTTGTTTAGCTATTTTATTAAAATGTTAGAGCCAGAATATGCTGTTGAGGCCACCTATGATTTGATTGGAGATGAATGGATACTAGAGGCCTTGGGAGCAGATTCTTAGCATTGGAGTAGTGGAGTATCCACACAGTGCAGGGCATTATAACCAGCACGTAAGGTTTCTGTCTATATCCCTCCCTATTAATTTATTACATTTCTCAGTTTCTCTTCCATCCTTTCATGCCTATACATAAGCACAGGTTAGAATCTCAGTAGAGACTAGATTTGAAGATCTATCAAGAGAGACACCCTGCCTAGGTGGGATGGAAACAGGGCATAGGGATGATAAACATGTGCCTGGCACAGTTACTTATGCACTTGGTAATAAACATGATGGCGACAGACTGAGGAGCAAATAGCTGACCTTGGAGGCAGTTCTGTGTCATAATTCATCCATTTAGACATAAAGGTTATTTCTCTACGAGAAAACAAATGACATAACAAACCTACTTATGACCATACTGTAAAATTTTAAATTAATGTTAAACAAATACAACGCAAGAGCTCAGTCACTCTCAGGACATTACAGCACCACTGCACTCATGAACTCACCTCATTGTGACTGTGTGCACAAGACCTGCACAAGATCAAGCCATTCAAAATCCCAGCATGGTTGACAGAGAAGGTAATGAGATCCTACTCCTAACTGAGGAACTCCTGGAGAAAGGGGTCAGTTTTATTCAGGGATATAGCCCTTGAGAAAGGCTCATGTTCCAGTAGATGGTCCTACACCCCCACATGTATAGCAAATACTAAGTAGACACAGCAGACTTTCTTAAAAAGGAGCAGATGAAGTTGGGAAGGAATTGTGGTGTGTATATAGGGGAGGAAATGAAGGGGATGGAGTCTTGGTAGATTAGATCTTTTTAAAATCATGTACAAAATTCTCAAAGACAAATCAATAGAAAGGCAAGTATGGCTGTACGGGACACTGCCCTTCTGTGCTAGGCTTTCCTTTCTTTGTCATCTCTTGCTAGGAAAGGCATGATTTTCTGTAGTTGACTTCCTTTCTGGTGGAGCGAAGCCTGTAGTGGCATTCATTATCCTCACATAACATCTACATGTTACTGTGTTAAGATACTGGCAGAAATTTTAGGTCAAAAATGAACTTCCTTCAGAAAGGAACATTTCCTGTGCTCTTATCTCTCAGGGACACAGTTGAGAAGTGCAAAGCTAGCTGATCAGCTACCTGTGTTTCGGCGATTTGGAAAATGATTTCAATCTATATGCTGATGTTTTTTCTTGTTTTAGTAATTTTCTGGGTGGCTTTGTTGCATCTTCTCCATCTCCCTCCTTTGTTCTGACTGGAATTTCTATCTATATATGATCCCTGAGCTTTAATTAGGAATATTTCATCTTTTATCTCTCATTTTTTATTTCTTTATCCTCCCCCTACTTTATAGGTGAGTCCCTAATTTGTTCCTTTCTGTGTTGTTTCCATAAATAGTTTGGACATAGGGAGCCAGCTGTCCTTATGAGCCTGGAAATTCCTGAAACACAATTTCTAAATGTCAACAAACAGGCAACTGGGAAGCAGGTCTCCCTAAGCTCAAAGTCTGTGTTGGTGGCTATGTGTTGATTCCTTCCTGCAGGGGTCCATCTCTGTCTCTAGATTCATTTATCTTTTCACTGAAAACAATGAAATCTGGTTCTTATTTTTTCTATTTTTCTGGGGTTGGGACTTGAAAAGCCAATCTCCCTAGTACAGAATCAGTGAGTTTCTAGCAGCAGAAGAAATGGTCATCCTTGTGTGCCTGTGACAACAGCTCAAACTGGAAGACAAATACACTCTTATTTCATCATTGTTCTAAGTGTTTTAAGTAGTCTTCTCATAATTTTCTTCCTTTTCTACAATGAGAAATACTATGGAGTTACGTTTGTAACACAAGAGGAATTTAATACAGAACATGTAAAACCACTATGACTGTTTCTCTAACTTAATACCCCTAGCCATTCCTACCAGTTCACACCATCCTCACTGAGAGGATGACTTGTCAATTGTGCAGTTCTTAAGTACCAACCACTTCAACATGGCCCGTAGAATAGTTACATCTTTATAAGTATACATCCCTAGCTTCTTCACACCAGGTGATGCCCAAACTTTGAAATGTGTAGGTGTTACTTGCATTTGAATGTTGGCTCCAGTATCTTGGTTGGCATCTGTCAAAAGGACAGAATGTCACACACATCCCTAGCAGTGAGTATAGTTCACTACAGCAGTCTGTCAATTTGGGCTCTTTACATCTAAGTCTCCAATAACTGCATCTGTCTCCATGTTTGTTATTGCCTTAAAAGTTTAGCATGCAACTCAGGACTTGGCTCACCTGCCTCTGAGGCTGGATCATATTTGTTTGATGTATCTAATTATGAAAGGCTAGGAAATGGTGAGACCAATCTGCTTTATCTGAATTCCCCAAATTATGCAATGATTCAATTCAATTGTGATCCCTTAGATTGTTTAGCTGAATGTGTACAGTTTATTGGTTTGCTGTTACAAAACCTATCCAAATTTGAAGGACTAGAACACCATTAAACAATAAGGAAATATTGATAAAAAAAACAATTTTAAGGAGTTACTTACTATTAGTTGCTACACATGAGTCTTACTATTCTGTAGAAGTTAACAGATAAGAATAGTTAGTGAGGCAATTTTAAGAAACTCCTAATGTGCTCTCCATGGATTCTCTATCTCAGTCAGTAAGGATAGCACCATCCATTTAAAATTTCAATCCAGAAATCTGTGAGATGCTCAGCTGCTGCTCAGGTCCCTTACTTTTCTGCTAAGTCCTGTAATGTAGCCTCTTAAGTTCATTGCCTGCCCCACAGCAACCACCTCTCTTCTCTTCAGAACACAATCACTCGTCACTTCAGGCTCGTGCTGGAGAAACAAGGCATGAACCTCAGGAGTGCTTAAATGTCTGTCTAAATTCTGCCTCCACGAATACACTGCAAGTTTGCAGGGAGACAAGAACTTTTTCATTATTATCTTCCATCACCAGTTTGAAGCACAGTTATGCAAATTTGCTTGGTGAATGGGTAAACCGTGTTGATTGTGTTTTGGATAAGCCTATTCAAGAGAAATATACATAAATTTGTGGGAACAAATTCAGATGGTTAAGGGAAGCTTCTTTTTTGCGGTTTATTTTTTCCTTGGAAAAAAATCTAAAATGTTGTATAGATTAAAAGTATAGTAGAGACATGGAGGTGATCCAAGAAGAATTCTCATGCCATATGCACAGCACAGAGTGGGGGAAGCATCCTTAAAGTTGTTTCATCAATAGCTGAATATACAAACCAATCTATGCTCATATGGAATGTGTGTGGCTTCTGTGTGAATTTATCAAGTTCTCATTCGGTAACTAAACTTGGCATGCAGAGACAGAAAGCTAGCCTCCATAAAAGAACAACAAAGCAATTCAATTGTGTTAGCAAAGTGCCCAAGCTTATGCAGGCAAATAGACTTGAGACCATAAAGGAAAGTGTACAGAGAAGTCCTTAGCATTAGTTTAGGGATCCCTAGAATTATAGGCAAGAGAAGGTCATTTATTCAGACTAACATGGTCACAAAGTGACCCGGGTGCTCACCACCATGATAGAGCAACAGAAATTAAGTTTTTTGTCAAAATAGCCCAATGTAACATGGAACAGCATTTTTTTTAAAGATGCCAGACATCAGGCCATGAGAGAGTGATTCCTGCATGATGGTGAAAATGCAAGAAACCCCAGGAGGATTGTAGCCACCCTAAAGAGGTTCCCAGACCTGGAAGGAAGTAGAGGAGATGTAGATGGGACACAGCCAGAAAGGAGAGATATGCACAGGAAAAACCAACAACAAATAAACAAACAAACAAACTAGAGACACAAACAGCTCCCCCTTTCATGCATTCAAGTAAATGACAATGAGCAAACATATGCAAAGAAAATTTACAGAGGTGAGGAAGACCTAAGAAGTCACACAGGAGGAGAAGGAATGGCCTATCTGAAAAGATCACACACACCAGGCAGAGAATAGTGCAGGTTCCCTAAAGATGTGGTTGACAAGCTGCAAATCCTCAGGCCAGTATTTGGGTACAGGAAGAATTTCTCTTCGTCAGGGAGGAAAACTTACCAGACACTGTTGCCCTGCTCCAATGAGTAGTTGTAAAAGGAAGAACCCAAATAATCAAACAGGATTTATGTAATTTAATCATATGCCAGCAATGACCTCTGGTATATTTTTCTAGTAGCAAACAGCACAGCAGTAGTTCAAACTTACAATATGCAGCATCCATTCTAACATTATGGTCTACAATGAGTTAAAAAAAACCCACAACATATTATGTCAATAACACTGACAGGCTTATTATAATCTTGTTCTATATGTTTCATGTGCCAGGAGAAATGCTGAACATATTAAGTAGTGAGCTGAAGGATATGAGGAAGTACGTCAGTGACATACTGTTTACAATACTTGCAGAGGATTGCAAAGGGGAGAGTGAACCCTAGATTACGGAAACAACTGTAATATGACATCAAAACCAGATGAAGACTCTGGACAGAATGAAAATTCAAGTGTGCATCTTCAAAGATGCAAATGTGAAAGTTCTTAATGAGACTTTCCTAAATCAAATGCAAATGTGTACATTATGTATGTACATATAACAAGTCCTTGCATATGTTGATATCACAGTATTTCTGCATGTCTTTAGTATTTGGATGTTTGGAGCTGAACAGATCCATTAAGTTGTTGTAGGTAAATGCTTCATAAGCACAAAGCCTACAACAATGTTTCCACTATCATTAGTGTAAACACCTCTGTCCTGTTTGCTACAGTGACAATATCTGTCATTACACAAGTGCTGCTGTTCTTCACCACATAGCCAGCCAGCACTGCAACTTCATACTACAGCCCCTGTGTGTATGAGCATGTATAAGTGAACATTTCCTCATCCTTTATTCCTTTATTATAATCACAGAAAGATTATAATAAAGATTACATAATTCCTTTATTATAATCAATGTCATTGTCTACTGTGCATTTTTATGCTGTTTCAGGTCCTGAACATGAAGGAGTTAAAATCACCTTCCAAAGAAACTAGAAAGTTCACAAATCACTGAGTTGTAGTAGAAGAGCGAGCTTCTGGGTCAGGTCTTACTCCCAGTGTGTATGTCATCCTGCTGATGTCATAAGACATTAGGAACTCATCTCATCACCTGCCAGCTTAGTGATCAGGCATGATTGTCTCCTAATACCAGTAAGCTTTTACACACTGACTCTTGCTGTAGATTTAGGCACCTTTTCCAAATACCAAAGTACACACCTTTAAATGAGGTTCAAAATGTAAAAGGGCACCCCAACAATCAACAGTAACACTATACCCAGTTTCCACTAGTAACAGACAGTGATCATGTAAGGAGCATAAAGGCTGCTCCTGCATTCTTGCTGCACTGCTGTCAGCCAGAGCAGCACAACGGAAGACAAAGAAAATGTGAAAATTGTGTTGTGTCAAAGTGAATGATTTTACATGGGAAACCACTCAAGCTCTCCCCTATCCTCCACAGCAGCAGGCATTTCAGTAAAGTCCCCTGGGTAACAGTATATTTTATGTCATTGCATAGGCTTTAAAATTTAAAGTTAACACATGAAGTGTTAGGTATCACAATGGAATTTTCAAATAAAGTGTGAATTAGTAATTTCTCCTCCAACCTCACCACCTCCCAAACACCCCCATTTGTATATTCTCTCAGTCTCAAGTCCACTTTCATTTGCACAATAAACCTACAGTCAACATTATACTAAGCAGGGGAAAACTGCGGTATTTGTTTTTAAACAAGAAAAGAAAAGAAAATGCTTGCCACTCTTGTCTCTCTTATTCAATATAGTGGTTGGAGTTTTACATAGAGCAGTAAGGTAAGTAAAAGACATAAGCGGGGTAAAAATTTTAAAAATGGAAGCAGATGAAATAGTTTTACAGTTAAAAGGCCTTAAGGATGCCTCCAGACAACCCTTTGTTATACTAAACATTTTCAGTAAATTTGCAAAACAACATACAGCGCTCACCCTACTAGCCCTCTTAGGCTTTGTTATATAACTTGTCTGCAAGGTAGTCTCATGGGCCTGTCAGCTTCCATGGCAAAACTTGGGAACAATGGATATTACAGATGTTCAACAGAAGAGCAAATTGAGCCTGACACCTCAGGGGCTTCTATGGTATGGTGGTCTGAATAGGAATGGCCCCCACAGACACAGTGTTTGAATGTTTGGCCCACAGGGAATGGCACTGTTAGAAGGTGTGGCCTTTTTGGAGTAGGTTGATTTTTTTGGAGGAAGTGTGTCACTGAGGGGTGAGCTTTAACATCTCAGAAGCTCAAGCCAGGCCCAGAGCCTCTCTCTCCTGTCTGAGGATCCAGTTGTAGAACCTTCAGCTTCTCCAGCACCATGCCTGACTGCATGCTGCCATGCTCCCCAACATGATGACAATGGACTAAACCTCTGAAACTGTAAGCCAGCCCCAATGAAAAGCTTTCCTTTATAAGAATTGCTGTGGCCATAGTGTCTCTTCACAGCAATAAAAACCCTAAGACACATGGTAAAACCTGAAAGTGATGGACATCATAGTGGCCCCAAAGTGGGAGAGAGCAAGTCCAGCACCTCAGCATGTCTATAAATATGCTTTCATTTTTGACCGGTAGCCAATCTGGATTCTTCCGGGTGCAGTATAATAAACAAGAACTCCTGTGCTTCCTTACATCGAAAGGATATGGACCGTGCATGCTTGTGTGTGTGCATATGTGCGTGAGTGCGTGTGCCTGCGTTTATCCATATGCAGTAGAATATATACATATATAATGCACATAACAGTAAGCTGGTTTTCTTTCTCCCAAACTGCTTTAGACATTCTTTTCAGCAATACTGTTGTAGACAGATTGGGAGAATAAGAAAATCAATGGTGCTGCTGGGGTCCGTCTTTACTGCCAAGGCTGTGATTTGTAGGTGCTTTTGCCTCTACAAACATTGCTTCTCAAATGAGGAGATCCATCTATCCACTTTATCCTCTCTCTAAAATGGCTTTAAATTCTTAGTCTCTAGGAGTTAAAGTAAAAAAATCCAGACATCTTTTCTCTGGAAAATGTCTTGCAATGAGATGAGAAAGTCCCTTTGGATAAAAGTGAGCATATGGCCTTGCAGGAAATAAACAGGTGACCTTAAACTCAGATGCTCTACCTTTCTTTGGACTCCTATGTTCTTTCAGGGAAAATATTTAGTAAGCTACACCCACTTGAGATCCTGCACAGACTTTAAATATTCTTATGAGGAGTTCTGAGAGGTTCTATCTCATGATATGAGATAAGGCAAGGTTGTGTCAATGAGATGAGGCTTTTTTGAATCTTGTTTTATATGAATACATGGGACTTCCATGCCAGATTACTTTAAGGAAATAAACAAAACCAAGACCAAAACAACACCTGTGCAATTTCTTACCAGAAACTTATGTTGGCTGTGAGTGCTTCCACATACTTTAGCCCTTTTTGTTTCCTCAGTTGTGAAGGGATGTACATTTGGATGCAATGGGGTAGGCAATCTCACATCACACCATAGAAACAGCTACTCTGTCATAGGCCCCTTAAAATCTTGATTATGGAGCCATACCTCTAATTGTAAGAGAGCTTTCACAGAATAGCCACTCATACTGTGAGAGGCAGATTCTAAGATGTCATCAGGATTCCCATGGGCACCACAACTGCATGGCCATCTTCCCTAAAATGTTTATGAGGTTTGTGAAGAAGATGCGTACTATGTTATTGATTAGGTCACAAGATCTATGGTCTTTTACAAGTAGACCAGAGGGAGATCTTTCTGCTCTCTAAAGAAACAAGGTTCCATTTTTGAAGCTTTTCCTAAAATGGATCTTTATACAAAGCTAACCAATGCCATAGAGACACTTAAAAACATTCATTCTTCTTACTTTACCAGCATTTATTAATTGTAAGAAACATTATGGACATTTCAAACTATACTTTTGTCATCCTAAATCCCCTATTATCATATTCTGTTTCCTGTCCCAACTGTTTCCCTTATTCTGCCTCCAAGGCCTTCTTCTATACATAAAGACATCCTTTGCGAAGAAAGACCAAGAAACCCTGGCTTAAACAAAGACATGTGGTATTCTTAAAATGAAAAATAATAAGAGTTGACATGGGAACTGTTTGTTGTCAATGATGCCCATCAGGGTCAAATTAAGACCATGACTACAGCAACTCAGTTAAGAACCACCAGACATGATGCTACTTTAAGATAAACAGGTTCTCCAGAGGGATCAGCGATGCTATTATTGGGCCAATTCTACAGCTGGTTTCATTGGCTCAAACAAAAATCAGGAGTATAACCAAATAGACCTGAGGCTGACAGAAGTTAGACTTTTCTGCCAAATGTATCTAGAATTTTAAAGGCTGAGAATGGAGCCATCTCTTTACCAATTTCCTTGCTACTGACTCTACATTCTGATGAAGAAACCCCTCTAAAGAATCTTCCCCTCCTGCATGACTCCCCAGCGAGTGCTGGGCATGCAGGGAGGAGACATGTCACAGTCTTTCCTACCAATGGGTTTTCTCTTCTGAGAAAGTTTACTCCAGTCTTGCAAAGATGCCGGTCAGTCTTTACTCTGAAATTTTCTGCTCACTCTTGTTTATCTGTGACAAACAGAGAGCTTAGTGGTTTCCATCCAGCACTCTATTCCACTATGATCCCATCCTAGTTACCTCAGCTGTCTCTTCTGTAAAAAAGAAGTAATAATACCATAAAAGAACAGGGTATTTGTGATTTGTACTTGTCAAGCACAGTAATGAGTTTATAGCAAATAGCAGACTTCCAATACATGAGGCGCCTTTGTCCTGCATGGCGGCCCAGAAGCAGACATACCACACGGACTAGGGGGCTATTGGGTGTTCTCCAGACATAGTGACAAGAGAAACAACTATCTCAAGAAACTGTAGGTTGCCACAATAGTAGATAATTGTCCCAGGAGAGTTACATATAGCAGAATGTATTTATCTAGCTGGGAAAGCAAGTTTAAATTTACCTTACACTCACGTTCCTATGAGAATCATTTCACTCTCTCTGTGATGGGATCATGTGGTAGAAATTGATTGTCTTCTAAATTGACTCTCATCTGGGTTTACATAAAGCTGTCTTCTTATAGGCTCATGACTTAGATAAAGATTTCATGCACTAAGAGACAGCAGTAAGAATATTTATTTAATCTAAAAGCTCCACATCATGAATGAAGTATCTTGAGGGTACACAGCTAAGGTCAAGTCCTTGTTGCATTTCATTTCATTGTTGGGAAACATTTAAAACTTTTTTGGTGCTCTATGTTGTATTTGGGAAACTAAGAACCTACTTTTTAAAATTCTTTTTTAAAAGGCATATTTCTCCATTGAAAATCCCATGGAATTATATTTCTTTTTATTCTCTTGGAAATTTTACTATGGGAAATCATGTACTTTTAAAATAAGAATATTTAAATGACTTTCTTTTTATAAATGACATTGATTAACTAGAATCCTATTGCCTTGGCAATCTTTCCTGCCAGGACTTACACATAATGATCTAAATATATAAGCTTTAGTTTTTATATTTTTCAGACTAAAATCCAAGTAACATTGCCTAAATGATACTTTCTTTAACAACAGTTAAGAAAAGTTCATGCTTTCCAGCCACTGATCCATCATACACCTCTCTTTCAACAGTGTTGAGGCATCTATTATATGACAAATGCTGAGCTACATACTCAAGGGGTCTTAAATAATAACAATGAAAATACATATATAATGTTCCAGGTACACGTGTGAGAGGATGGTGAACTGCAGAGGTGTGTATTAAAGAATCAAGATGGAGAGAGTGTGGTGAACTGCAGAGGTGTGTATTAAGAATCAAGATGGAAGAAGCATTTGATATTTCAGTAATGAAAACTCCAGACAACCCCGTGTAGTGCTTCTCCCAGGATTCTGTATCCAGAAGGCAGGCTGTTTTCATGCTGAGGTGATACACTCTTCTTCCATCCCAGCAGCGGAGATGGGATGCACTCAACATTTATTTGCCCTGAGCAGCCAGTTCTAGTTCAGTAACCTTGCCGTGACTGAAGCTAACAAAAAACAAATGGAAAAGTCTCATGTCATATTTGTCATCTTTCGAAACCTTTAAGTCTTTATCTCAGAAAATAGGTTTCTCTAGTCAAAGGAGTAAGCTGTAAAAAGAGTCAAGAGTAATTATTAATTTCAGCTCATAGGAATAAAATCATTAGGGATCTGATTTTTTTTAAAAATGCAGGATGTGAGGAATATCCATGTAGGAATGCAAATGGAAACACTGAAGTGTGAGGGTGGTCTGTCCTGGCTACACAGTCACCACAGAGAGTCAGGGTTAATTCCAAGACAATGGTTCTAGGTGGGGCTCCCTCTCCTATCACCATGCTCTTGGCTTTTCTCTGTGAGATGAGGACAGCTTGTAATCTGCCAGCAAGAGATGTTTATTCTTCCATCAGCAAGATGATACCAGTAGTCTGTCTACAGGAAGCGACAATTTCATAATAGAACAATTTGAGTATTTTTAATGGATTTCTTACTTTCTTTCTTTTTTTACTGTTTATTTATTACTTTAATTTACATCTCTATCACAGTCCCCTTCCTCCATCCCTCCTGGGCCCAATCTCCCACCCTCCCATCCTTTCCTCCTTCTTCCACCTATCATATTCCTCTGGTGTGTTGCCCTACATATTAGCACCCTTCAGTTCAGCATCGATATGAGGGCTAAGAGCTTCCTCCTGCACTAGGGGCCTACATGGTGGCTCCACTGCGGCAAAGAATCCCACTAACAAGTAACAAAGTCCATGTTCCTGTTCCTTTCAGTCTGTTGGTTGTAGGATAATCATCCTGTACTATATGGCTAAAACCCAGTTATAAGTGAATAAATGCCATGTGCATTTTTCTAGGTCTGAGTTAGCTCACTCAGGATGAGCTTTTCTAGTTCCATTCACTTGGCAGAAAACCACATGATTTCCCTGTTTCTGATGGCTGAGTAGTATTCCATTGTGTAGATTTACCACAGCTTTTTTTTCCATTCATCCTTTGAGGGACATCTGGGTTGTTTCCAGTTTCTAGCTATTACAAATAAAGCTGCTGTGAACATAATTGTTCATAGAGCAACAGGCTCTAAGACCAACAATCAATAAATGGGACCTCATGAAACTGAAAAGCTTCTGTAAGGCAAAGGACACTCTTACTAGAACAAAACGGCAACCTACAGATTGGGAAAAAATCTTTACCAACCCCACATCTGAGAGAGGGCTAATATCCAAAATTTACAAAGAATTCAAGAAATTAAACACCAAGAAACCAAATAATTCAATCAAAAAATGGGGGACAGAGCTAAATAGAGAATTGACAAAGGAGGAATCCCTAATGGCTGAGAGACACTTGAAGAAATGCTCAGCATCCTTAATCATCAGAGAAATGCAACTCAAGATGACTCTGAGATTCCATCTCACACCTGTCAGAATGGCTAAGATCAAAAACTCAAATGACAGCACATGCTGGTGAGGTTGTGGAGACAGGGGAACACTCCTCCATTGCTGGTACAGTACAAACTTGTACAACCACTATAGAAATCAGTCTGGTGATAACTTAGAAAACTTGAAATAGCTCTACCTCAAGACCCAGCCATACCACTTCTGGGTATACATCCAAATGATGGATTTATTTCTAAGATGTGAAAATTTCTCTCTCCACATTAAGTCTTTGTGGCTACACTGGGGGTGAGACTACTCATTCCAGCTATTTTTTCATAGTCACAGGTTCCACACTGGGATTGAATATACTTTGAAATTTATACTTATTACAGCATGTAACATGTAGCCTTTGTTCTTGTCATTGATCCACAAGTAATAAAGTGCAAGTGTTTAAGGAGCATTTACATTGGATTAGTTATTATAATTAGCCTAGAGATTTTAATGTTTTCAAGGTGATATGCAAATATTATGCCATTTTATTTCCGAGATGCAGGCATCTTTGGATTTTAGCATCTAAGGGGTGTGTGTGTGTGTGTGTGTGTGTGTGTGTGTGTGTGTGTGTGCTCTTGAAACACTCCCCTTCAGTTACAGAGAGAACACTGTACTGATGATACTATTGATGCATTTACTTATTATTTATATTTGCTGTAGCATATTCCTTGCATTTGTTTTGATTTCATTTTCATTTGTGAAATAATTTGGGGGCAGCATTTCTGCCACTTCCTGTGATCTTTTTCTCATAGTCTCCTTCTATCTCTCTCTCACACCTGGTGACACATTAGTGTATTAGTTATTTCTCTGCTGCTGTGACAAAATACCATGACCTAAAGCAACTTAGAGGTGAAATGGGTTTATCTAAGCCTAAGGCTCCAAAGGAGATATAGTCCAATGGGGCAGGGAAGGCATGGCAGCAGGAGTGAGAGTCTGATGGGTAATGAGGGAACAGAAAGATCAAATTTCATCCCTCTCCAGAGGAAGTAGAGACATAGAGAGGAAGTGGGAGCAAGGTTATATAAAACCTCAAAGCTAGACACCAGTAATGCTTTCTTCAGCAAGGTTTTGTCTCTTAAGGATTCTATGACCTCCCCAAATAACACCACCAACTAGGATCAAGGGTTCAAAAATGTGAGCCTATGGGGAACACTTTCCATTCAAACCACCGCACTAGGAAATAGATGCTTAAGCCTAGAGTAGCAAGAGACAAAAGAAAAGTCTGATAGCCAGATGTGGGTCATCTTAGTCTTCCCTATTGTGTGAGTCAGCAAAATATCTGAGAGTCACCTGTTTTTGTCACTGAACCCAATGCCAGCTGCCATCTTTGATGTGGCTGCTTTCCTGCAGAGGATGCACTGTACTTGTGGTGCCCAAGATGGTTCACTTGGATTTATGTGCCAAGTGTTTCCAGACTTTAAAATACTTTGCATGTGGCAATGATATAGAGCAGCTTATTGATCTTGACATTTTCTATAAGATAATTTTCCAAATTAATGTTTACAGGCTATTTTACATGATGGATTTTTATCTGTTTAAATATGACTTGGGAATCTTTCTACTCCACACTCCTAAAATATAAAGTGGTATTTAAATATTAGGTAAACATCTTCCAAATCCATATTTTAGTCACAGATATCTATGATAATGTTTGCTGTAAGTATATTCCTAACTTCCAACTGTATAAGACTTCTCCCTTATCTTTGATACACACAGATACAAACACACAAATACATACATACACACATTCATACAAACACACACACATTCATATAAACACACATTTATTTACTTTCACATATTGAATGATAAAGTCTAATGGAGGTCACTCATTTAAAATTTTCTAAACCACGAAATATGAGTAGATATCTCCTGTCCCAGAATGTTCCTTCAAAGTCACCCTTCAGGTCTAAGAAAATGCCCCAGTTGAGACACTTAGAGTTCTGATTATGGGTAACCTTTAAATTTATTCTCTCTGCTCAGAAAATACTGTAAAAGTTAAGCAATAGTATTGAATGTTTTTTTTTTGTTTCAGTAATATCCATTTAGACAAGAATTCCATGGGGTGATGGTATAAAAATACATGCTCTTCTAAAATATCAATACAGTGTCTCTAAACTGCTTAATTTTCTTACAAATAGCCATATATAAAAACTTTAAAAAATCTTTCTTGGTGTGATTAGTGAGGACTGCAGTAACCTGTTTTGTTATTTTTAGTTTAGAATGTTTCTCAGGACTTGGTTGCGACACAAAATGTTCTAATCTATGTACAACTGAAGCATTAAAAATGTTAGTAGAGGGACATGTTGGGTTTGTTCAAATGGGAAATACATGATCATCCATGGTAATACCAGCAGTAAGAAGTCAAAACATACACACTTATACACACACATGCACACACATACACCCCCACACACAAACGCAAAATGCCTAAGTAGGTTCTACTACATAGCAAGTATTAGTATTAATATTTTTACATATTTGCGGCTTTACTAGCAGTAAGCTATAACCTAACTGTTTAATATCCCAGATATTTCTCACTGTTTTCTCAGCTTTATCTTAATCTTTCCTGTCCTCTTGACTGGTGTGCTCATTGGTGCTGCCCTCAAGAGCCATAGAAAATCCTCTGCAGTTCTGCTGATGTTGCTGTCTTCTCTGTAATCTACCTCTTGCTAAATTTACTTGAAAAGATTACTTCTGCATACTACCACTGTTGTCTAGACCACCGGAAAGAAACAATGCTCAATGAGCTGGTTGCATAGGCATCTCCTTCACAGATTTTGAGATTTCAGATAGCGACAATCTGTTTCTCATTCCTCTATTTCTAGCCAAGCACTGCATACTTGCTATTTATCAGCAGACACTTGGCAAGCATCAACACTCAGAGCCCTCTCTTCCTCAGTCAAATATGACACTAATGTGGTCCAGATACAAGAAGGCAAATCACAGTTCAATGGGTGATTTATGATAACCTCACAATGGTATCCACCAGCTTGGGAAGTACTGACTAACTCTTCAAACATTCAAAAGAAACAAAGATAAAGCTTCCATGGGTCAAATGGGAAGAGTCGAGTTTATCTATTTAGAAACCTCTTACATACTGTGACCTGTTGAGGCTTGGCATGGTCCCTTTCAGCAGAGACTGCAGTAAAGATTGACACACACACATGCCATCTTATGAACAGCCATTGCTTACTAATCCTCAGCCTTTGAGACATGGGTAAGAGAGCTAGCAGGAACCTCTTGGGTACGCTATTCCCAACCTTTCTGTTCTCACTCCTTTTACTTTGCCTTGATGAACTGAGTTTTCTGTGGTCTCCAGCATTAGCAGTAAATACTGGCAGTACTGGCCAGAAACTTCATCTCTTTGTTTTCTTTAATTGAAAGGCGGCTGTTGTTGTAACCCTTTCATAGTAATCCTTCAGGAGATAGTTGATGTTACCTTCACTATGGAGCTTCTTGTTGGTAACCTGTTATGAATGAATGTTGAATTTTACCAAATGTTTCCTCTGTGTTTATTGAAATTACTGCAGTGTTTGCTCCTCTCAGTGTTATTACTAGAAGATGTATGATTTGGAAAAGCATTCATTTGGTCACTCACAAATATATTGTGAATATGAATAGATGAATTTAAGTGAACATATTCTGCGTGTATATGTGAACCTGTTTTGTGCAAGATACCTACACTTTGTGTACTGCATAAAAGAGAAGATCCTTTGTGGGGATTTGCAAGAGGGCAGGAGCTGAGAGAGCCATGAGACTTGTGTAGGGATATCTGTACTCAGAGAAAGGTCATTAACCTTTGTTCTAGAACATGTTTGCTATTGCCAAGACCAAGGCCTGTAGTGTTTGGACACTTGGCAGAAGAGATGTGTTTTTAACATATACAACTCTGCAGATTAGGTGTGTTCTGGGCCACATCTATTTCTAATACCCAGTGCCAACATTATTTTTTAATCTCCATCATCACACCATCTCTGGTCAAACCCACATTTGTTACAGAAGCTTTCAAATAAAATTTGTGCTACTTCAACTCCTGAAGTTAGCTTTGTTACTTAACAACACTAGTTTAGTCCAAAGGTACCCAAGGAAAAGGATCCCAACAATCTAAATGAGGCAGCTCTTCACAAACAACTTAAAATGCTGCAACAACTCCTGTCTGCATGCTTCCTTATAAAGACAATTGCTGCTTGGATATTCTGAAAAGATCAAGGATTTGCACAGCTAGTCCCAAACAAAGGGCATTTCTACCTTAGAATTATGCTAACCTTCTCACAGGACACCTAACAGATCACTCAGTGTGCTGTTACTTCATGCTAGGCACTGGGAAATGCTACGGGAATGAACGAAAGAGCCAGGGCGCCTGCCCCTGGGAACTCTCCCGTCTCCAGGTGCTCTGCATCTTGGACCACTAAGACTCTAGTGGTGAAGAACCAAGAGCTTTCTGCCCTCTCCTACGATCTCCATTTCCATGTTCTCCAGCGAACTGACTTTGAAACAGTCAAAGGCTATGATTTAGAACTGTGACAAACAAATGACTATCACACAAAGAGCCAGACTGGACAAAGTCCCTGTTGTAATACATGTCCATGTCCATGCAGAAAGCCCCTCTCCTGCCTCTCTGGTTGCCCTAAGTACTTATGACTGAAGTTAACTCAGCTTTCCTCCAAACAAAGGCAAACAAAAGAGGAAATGAAGTAAGTTCAGGAATCCTTATAGAACCACTTACTCAGGGGCCTTCGACAGCAGGCAACAGCAACATTTGCTCAAATTACACAGTCCATCATTTACATTTTTGGCAAAACAAAAACAAAAAACCCTAAAATACACACACACACACACACACATCAACCAAATGAACCAACCAACCAAAAAAACCAAACTAAACCACCACCACCAATAACAACAACTAAAACTCCCAAATCTATAAAAAGCAAAAATTGTCAGAATTTTAGAAATTTACAGTTGTATGAAGTTGAAATAGGCTTTTGCTCACCCAAACTTCCCTGGCCATCCTGTGAACCAAGTGCTGAGAATGACAGACAAAGCCCACTGTGGAGCAGGAGAGCTGTGAGGACTGGAAAAAACCAGCTAAATCCAGAAGGTCTACCAGTGGAATTGCAACAGCCTGATGGTATTAGAACTCCAGACCAATGCCAATGGTGTTGTGTTTGTATTTCCATGTGAAGCACTCAGTTGATAAATTATGGCTAAAAGATGTGTTTTTTGTTTGTTTTGTTTTTCCAGCAAGATTAGCAGAGCATGGGAAACTTTCGGGCAAATTCCTGTTCTGTAAACCACAGGAGTTCCTCAGTGGGATCTGTAGGATGTTCAGGACAGAGGCAGGTCAACCTCAAGGACCCCGGGAATACTAGTGATGCAGCCAGCTGGTTTCTAGTGCCAGTATCTCAAGAGGCAGCAAATGCCTGAAACACCTTCATGAAAGATCACAGGGTCCTAACCTGGTCCTAACAGATTTCAGCAATTATATAATGCAGCAATGACAACCTGCTTTTCCAGGGATTTTCATTTCATGCATAATAAACATGAATATACTAACTTGGTGCTCTGGGGCCTTACTTGAGCATGGGGATCTGTATAGTCCTGTGATCTTCTTAGCTGTGTCCCTTTTACTGGGTCTCTGTTATTCTTAGGGGCACCTTCAGATCAGAGTTGATTGACCCATACCCAAAGCTGCATCCCAAACACGAATGTGCTAGGACTGCTCTTTGAGGGGACCAAGTAGGGCTTGTCGGGTAGCTGTGTATGGACCACAGTGAGGAAACATGTTTACCATGTACACAGGTGATGCTCCAAACACATCCCAGGGCTGCTCTGTTCAAAGCTTATTTATAAGGACTCTGGAATGTGTGTCACTGTGAGGGCCTAAGCAGGTTTTCATGGGATATATGTGTTTCTGAAGTCTATTTAAGTATTGCCTCTGGAAGCCTGACGCAGTCTTGAAAAGTTACTGCTAAACCTACCTACTCTCAAGTCCAATTTTAGTGCTATAAAAAAACAACAACACCCCCCCCAAAAAAAACCAAAAACTAATATCAGTGTTATGGGATGGCCCTCTTTGGAATGGGACTAAGTTCCATTGTATATGGTATATTTTAGAAGGGCATTTATCTTAAATTTGTTTTCCAATTTTAAAAGTGCCCTTTGAAACATATGAAAGGGCCAGTCCTGCTGACCCAAAGTTTCAGGATCTCGATGACACAGCAACAACAGGATAACTGGGAAGAATCCCAGTCAGGATCTAATATTGATGGTGTGACACAAGCCAGAGACCTCGAACCAGATCAATGACTCATTGCAATGAACATTTGCAAGTGAAGATGTGTGGACAAAGGGATATATTGTGGGACATACTGTGACACATTACAGCTTCCATGATGAGATTTTGTGTGTTTGTTTGGTGTGTGTGTGTGTGTGTTTTATATTAGCCAGAGGTTGCAAGGGCAAAGGGTGGATATGAAGGGATGAGAAGATGAGCAGGACTGGGGTGGATGATATTAAACTCACAAGGAATCAATAAAAGTAAAAAAAAAAAAGTACCCTTTGAGGTTGGAGAGATGAAAGTTGTAAGTGAAGTTGAAAGAATGACAGAGATCAAGTGCATATTGTCTACATGTCAGTGCATACACTGAAAGCATACATCTACACATGTGTGCAGACACTGAGAGAAAGTATATATAATTATACACACACATATATATGCACACACATACACATATACAATTTGATAGGTTCTTTAAAATCCAATATGATTTCATAACTGTTAAAGGAAAATAATGTGAAGTATGATGTAGCTTGTATCTTTTGAAAACATGAAACAGTTTATAATGTAGAAACACTGAGCAGGAAATGTCGGGCGCTCCAACCGTGTAACTGTCAGAACAGCCTCAGAGTGGGCAGGCGAAAAGCCTGCTTAGGACACCCATAAATAGTGGGACTTACTCTCTAAGGTTGACCACAGAACACTGTCCATATCTTGGACCTGTACAGGTGAAATAGTTGAAATCTCCGGATGGACAATGCCTGCATATACCCAACATCCTTGATGCCCGCCCCCCCACTGGTGACTCAGCACCCTCAGCTCTCATCATCTTCTTAATTGTTCCACTGAATCTGTGATGTCATTATTTCCAAATTGTTTGACTTATATCCTTTTATCCCAAGCTAGAAAACAGGATTCTTGATGTTAGGAACCTTCCTTTATCCACCTGCTTCAGCCACACAGCAACAATTCTTTACAAAGAGTAGGTAGGTATAAGGCATTTCCTGGTGACTAACTACAAGGAGAGAGACCTGATCATTGTGCACAGCACAGGGTACCTGACAGATGTGAATCCATTAGTGGAATTTCTTTTTCTTCCACATGTAAAACTATTTAGGAGTGAACGGTAGCAGGTGAGGTCACTCCAAGGAGTAGATAATTTAGTTTTCAAAGAAGGTACGTGTAGCAGACAGAGTTCTTTTCCCCTTCTTCAGCTTCAGGGGCCAAGGCCTTATCACTAAGAGCTATTAGCAGTTGCAAAAAGATAAGGCTACTTTTGTTCTCACTCTGTTAACTTTGAGAAACTTTGGTGCATATGTGTATGGTTTTAGAGGTGTAATAAAGTTTTGGGAAGATTCCAGAATTACCTTCCTTAAGATACAGGCATTTCTTTTATCCACAAGCTGACAACAGAGTTCCTTGATTCATGGACTGTTTTCTAATAGTCTCAAATTGAGCAGTTCCTGGGATTGGTATAGCCTTGGGAAGATGTGGAATGTCTCACCTCACAACAGGAGCAAGATTCCAAGTCACTGTATATGGATGGTCCCATCTCATGCAGTGTGACTTATAAAACAATGCAAGAATGAGCCAACTCCATCTCCAAAAGTCTTTGTTGCAGCTGTTTCTTTCAAAGCAGAACGTCATGAAGTCTTGCCAGTGAGATCTAGAAATCTCATGGTGTGAAGTGAAATAAGGAGACACCCGATCTCAGAAAGTCAGGAATCACGACCACAGAGCAGAACAATGAATCATTTGTATTTGAACCGACAAATTTTAATTGCTTCTAATTGGGTATTCCAACTCAAAAATATTAATGAAACAAGCTAAATAGAATAGCTGTGGCTAGAATAGCTAGAATAGAACATACTTTTTTTTGTGTGTGTTCACATTACAAATGTTTGGAGCCAGGCTTGGGTTGTTAGAATGCATTAGGATCATTAAACTAAAGCATTGGGAAAGAAGAAATGATGGCATCTGTGAAAAAATATTCAATGTTTTAAAGCATCTCCAAGATTAATTCATGCTCCAACATCTGTTGCTTCCTTCTTTCATTAATTATAAGTTGCTTTGAAAATTATTATGTATGTGAATAACTTTTAACAACCTAAAGTACACGTTAAATAATAGCACAAGGGGTATGGAAAAGAAATAAAAGCAAACATTAAAACCTTAAGCAAAATACATATTAAACTGTATTGTGGATGTAATTAAATATTGAAGTTACCTCTACAGCAGAAGAATGGTCTACCAGGAGCCAAACCAAGGCTCATCTCCAGTGCGATCAAATTTATTTAAAAATCTTCTGAGTATATGCATTTATGGGAATTATTTTCCAGCACACCTTCGTCTATCCAATCGAAACTAGTGTTAAACAGAAGCAGCCCTGTCACACAAGCCCTGTCATGACACTACTGTCCCCAGGTCACGTTGGCTAAGTATTTATCTCTCACTCACTCTGGTTTTAATGCTGCTCATTTCTGAGCTAATGGCTTAATATTTATTGTGTAAATGATAGGCAGAACATGGGGAAGGGTAATGATGCTCAGAACGGAGGTCTAGGAGTATAAATTTCAGGCGAGTATCTCTAGGATTGTGAGATATACAGGCCTTTCACAGAGAGAAAATGCAGGAGATAGTGTAAGCAACATTTGGAAGGCTTCTTGTACATACTTCTATGAAGACATCCGTATATCCCACACTAGACCTTCAATTAATAGACCCTGGTGCCCTTCTTATGGACAGTAGGACAGGGTTTCCTGTTCTACTATGCAGGTTGTGATATAGAGGACGTTTCTTCATTCCATTTCAATGGGCTACATCTCTAAATATTTCAGTACATCCTGTTGCTATAGTCACTGAGACCATGGTGCTAGTCTGGAAGCATGAACTGGGTGGTCCCATCTGAGGCACAGGTACTGACTCTGCTCAATCGATGTACAGAAAAGGTGAAGACAAGGAAAGATGTGACCCCTGTAGGTTCCAAGCTGTAGGGGCCAACATATTGTCTCATGGACACATTCCTACAAGCAAGCAAAAGCAAAGCAAGCAGCCATCCCTCTGATTAGAGCTTTGGTATACCCCATGCACTGCAAATGCAATCTTTTAATTTAATTAGCAAATGCTCAGTAAGAACAGAAGCAAATGAGATGAGAAAATAAGCTTCCAACTTGGACATGGGACATTAAATTCACTAAAAAGTCCAGTGAATGTTCTACACAGATCATCTACCATGACCATGGCATTGTTAGCAGAGACTGAGTCAAAATGGAGGACTTGATGGAAAAATAAGACCATTTGAATGTATTTAAAATAATTTCTTCAGAGCACTTATGAGCAAAACTACTTTACCCACTCATGGAAAATATTCATGAAATCCCCCATTGAAGACGTTATTGACAGTTGATGGCTGCTAGGACAGAGAAACACTCAATTTTCTATAAGCATGTGGCCCTTGGCATGGTGGTCAATCATATTCCAGTAGATTAGCCCATATCCACACATATGAGCAACACAAACTTTACTCGGTTGTGTGTGAATGATACACATGGAAGGGGTGGCTAGAAGAAGTTATGAGAAGAATTAGGGGTGAATATGGCCAAAATACATTCCATATATGTATCAATTAATGAAAAGAATTAATAAAGGTTATGTTAAAACGATATGGGTTCCCTTAAGCTGAACATTGTATTTGTTATGCCTTTATAAGAATCTACTCATTGTGTAGGTATTATATATTCACTGAACCTAAAATAGTGTGCAAACATGAGGAAATACTGTTGCCAGTTTTCTGCAACTGAACTTTAGGCATTTTAATATTAAGTGTTAGAAAATTTCTGTCACATAATTGATTGGTGACTTCTAAAGGGGAAGTGTGTGTGTAGACACGCATGTGTGCATGTACATATGTGTGTGTGGAGTGTGTGTATGGTTTATATGACTTATACATCAGAAAACATTTCCTTCATGAAAACTCTTTGTAATTAGTTTTGCCACAACAGTATTTGAATCATTGCAGACAGAAAATAAAAAACAGTATTTTTTCTTTACAGAATGAAGTCTGTGCAACAGAGCTTTCTAACTCTATAAATAAAACATTTTTTGTGAAATATTCCAGATCTCAGTACCAACAGCAATTTCCAGAGATTGTAGATGATTATTTATATGTCCTAGAGGCAGAATTGTGATGGATTAATCACTGTAATCCATCATTTTTTCTTTTCTCTCCATCTGTATTATGCATCATTCTTAAACTTGATTGCCAAACTTCGAATGCTAGATTTGAGAAAATGTACACTTCTGTGGCCATCCACCCCACCACTCAATTTTGTGTACTGACATTAACTTTTACAAAACACACAAGCCTCTTCTAAGAACATGGGGCAGTTTTATTCTGACAATCTTTCATATTTCAAGCTTTTCACTGAGCTATTTCATAACAAAAGAAAGCAAGTTTTATATCTCCATGCTTATGAAGATGTAATTTTCAGTTTCTGCTAGGGATATCAATCATTTCTTTTGAGAAGAATACTTGCAAATATAAGTAAATGCCCTTTACAAACAGCACAATGGAATAGTTCATCATCTGATCAGCACCATGAAGGTCAAGATCATCTGTCTGGCCTTCCTAATAACAAATCACATGGAAATCCTTGCACCAGCTAATTCAGTTACAGTAATTGTTAAGGAAGCAGATGCCTTGTCTTATCAGTTATTAATGACACTGGAAGGGCAGCTTCCTTAAATGGAAAAAAAAAGGAGAAAGTAGTTAAGACGAATTAGATTCAAACTCGCTGAATTCATGAAACGTTTTGGATCTCACACATCAAACTTCATCCTGTGCATAGCAAGGCTGTCTTTTAGGAAGAGAGGCCCTTCTAGCCTACTGTTCTGTCTCCTGGCTTTGCTCTTGACCTATTCAGGATGCTAGCAAATGGGCAGCAGCTGCAGTTCCACTTCCTGTTAAGAATTTACAGAATAAAGGACCTCACCTTCCTGTATTTCTTTCTAAGAATCACAGTGATCTTGGCTGGAAATTACAAGCAGCTTTTGCTTTTCATATAGCCGAGGAAAGAAACAGTTTCAAAGGATGGAGAGTCACAAAATACACAAAATGATGCACAAAAATGACTGGTAGGAAATGAAATGATGTGGCCTAGTAGTAAGTACTCACAGGTCTTTGATGGATGGAAATTCCCGAGGGGTCTGTGGGATTTTGTAAGACATGGGACCCCCCAGCAGCCTTTAATTCAATCCATCAAACAGTAGCTTCAGAATCTCTGTTCTCATTGGTTTGTTCCAGCATTCTCGGGATTTCTTTTCACAAAATCTGACATGGCAAGTAACTTGAGATGTGGCAAACCATCTGTATCCCCTGCTTTGGAAAGACAGTGGGCAGTTTTCATTCACTGTTTCCCACTAGGGCACAGGTGGTTCTTCATGCTAGGTTTTCTCTGAAGTCCCCAGAGACTGTGGTAGCATCCTTCATCCAAGGGACCCATGAAGACCAGGAGCTTTTGAGAGGCACCATCTGGCTTCTCTGTTTTAAAAGGCAATCAGGTCCTTGTTGCTCACATCAGTGACCTCAATTACGGGCATCAAAAGGGGCTTTTCTTCCCTTATTCCTCTCTCCCTTCTTTCTTCCACACTGTTGTAAATTTATCTCTCAAGTAATCTTTCTGCTCCAAGGTCTTGTCTGGTCTCCAGTTCTACTTTACACAGAGCTCAAACCAAGATATGAGGCTTCTCCCTCTTAGCAGCTGACTGTGACACATATTAGGATTCAGTATAAAGGACAGGGCCAAGATGTTTCTGAGGTTTTGAAGAGTTCATTAAAATTTCAAGCACTCAGAATAGGACTGGGGTGGCACCAAGGGTATACTCTGCATCTTCAGGGTTCCACCAATATCTATGTGATGTATAATACCTCTTTGCAATTGGATAGTGAACAGCCTGCATGATGCATGTAGTAGCTTTGGGGGAGAAGGCTGAACTCAGTGTCTGGTGGTCCCTGACATCTATATGCTTTTCCTAAGAACGCAAGCTATGCACTCTGGAACCACTGTGTGATTCACCTTTCTTCAGCTTTTAACATTGCTCACCACATCACATTTGGTGTTGACCATACTCAAGTGGCTGAAGCTGATTTCTGAATGTTGAGATCTAATGGGAAACTTGAATGCTTTACTCATTTCAATTATTTTTAAGATATTAGATGAGGTCACGTGGTGCAGAGGAGAAGCATGTGGGCTGTAGAGTAAGTACCTGGCCTTGAGCCTGGACACACACCACTACCCAAGCCATCTTTATTTTTTTGTGCAAAGTTTCCAGATCCATAAGATAGGTATTCTAACATGAATTCTAAATCTCTGAATCATTGAAATAAGTAATAAATTCCCTTGCAATTTATTTAAGCAATACCCATTAGTACCAGTCAAAATGACAAATAGTAATAGAATATTATTTTTATCAATAAATTTGGTTTGGATATAATTAGAGTTAACTAGTTGATTATAAGTATTAAACTTTATTTAGGAAAATTGATCTTTTATGTTCATAAAGTGTCATAAAGCATAGATAAAATTTGTTATATCTAAATCAGAAAGGTCACTGAGTTCTTTAAAGAAAGGCTTCCAGATACAGCCAATGGCAGTGTCTAAGAACAGTATAGGTAAGAGGATTCATGTGAGTGAGTTTCTGGGGCAGCAAATAAAGATTCAGAAGTTGATGTAGTTTAAAACCTTTGTCATTATCAAGTATTATAGGCATATATAATGTAAACTGGTTGCTGGAGGCCAGTGTTTGCAGTCTAGAGTTCAATCTTATAAAGGTAACCCAAATAAACAAGAGTGTAGGAGAACTCTTGCTATACATATCTTTGTAGGATTACTCCTTACACCCAAGGAAGGACCAAGGGTCCCCATGAAACCACTGGTCAAGATGAGGAAGCATATAGCATCACACAAAGGATTCTAATTGTGCTCACTTTCTGTTACTTCCTGGGATAATCTACTGATTCTGAGAAAGGGATTATGCTAACTCATAGTTTTGGGGATTTCAGACCTTTCTTAGGTGGTCACTTTGGACCCTGAGGTGAGGCAGGATATTACAACAGGGGAAACAGAAGAGGAAACTTCATGTCATGGAGAGGAACTGGAGGGGAGAATCAAAGAGGGGTAACCAGTATCTCCTTCAAGGGCACAACCCCAATAACCTAACTCTCTCATTTAAGCTCTACCTCTTAAAGGTTTTATGACCTCTAGTAGCACCATGGGCTAGGGGATGAGTCTTCATTACACAGACAACTGCAGGGTATTTAAGACCCAATTATATTACTGAACTCCCTAAAACAAAGCAACCAAGCAATTTTCAAACCCTATTGAAGTGTATAAACTTGAATCTTCCAGGTCCTCTTCCTGCCTATCTGTGACACAGGAAAGTAGCATTGTCCTATTTAAAGAAAAATCGAGAATTTGCAGAGAAAATGTTGCAAGCTGATATTTTAGTCCTAAAATGTAAATGGGTGCTGCCAACTGGTTTAGCAACCTTGGAAGAAGGAAGAGAGATTTTTCATAATATGAAGAACTCTATAATGTTGCTATGTTTTCCAGAAAATGTAAGGAATTCAACAACAGATGTGACTGTCCTTGATGTTACAATTCTGTCAGAGTCTAATAAACTATACCAAAAAGTTCTTGGAACATATTTAATGAAATATACTATAAAATACTCCATTTATATCATTAGATTATTTACACTCAGCAAAATGTTAGTAGTGTCAGAAGTTGGTATGAAAATATTTTTAAAAATAAAATTACAAGGATGGTCTCTAACATCTTTCAGAATATTGCCTACTTGCAGACAGTACAATTATCTTAAATTTTGTGAGAACATACTAGTGAAGGAAGAAAAACAGTAGGTGACTTGGTTATGAACCATAGTTGTGATGAAGAGCAGGAAAACCAAGCAGGTGAACAGGGGACACTGTATGCAACTCAGACTTAAAGAAGTGACTATCACAAACATCTAAATCATTTCTATTCTGATCATGAAGCCCTTTAAAACTAAATTGGTTCACTCATTTCTGGCCTAAGGGACAGTATATGGATACTGAAGAAATTAATTAAAACTAGATCTCAAGGCAGACACAGAACGTGACTATTTATTTAGGTCCTTTTCCTAGATTGCTGGGGGTTATGGGCTAGGTGGGCTAGGAGCTGATACTCCCACCCCTGATCTCAGTGTTGTGTGTTCTGGAAGGAGAGGCACACATGGGGACTATTCAGGAACAGGTTAGAAAGACTGTCTTTCTCTCCCATCTGCAGGAACTTGCCAGCTTCAGGGACTTAACTGGTTTTCCATGCTTCTTTATTTTCTCATTTGTTAAACAGGGAATATATGAGGTATATTTTGCAGATTCCAATGTGCTAACACAAAAACAAGGGCTATATAATCCTGTCATTATTTTGTCCATCAAAACTCACCTAAGTTCTACTTGCCAATCTTACTAGCTTCTGAATTCATCTTCAGTGCCATTCCTGAGAACAAATACACTTGAGTGTGTTTAACCAGCTCTGATTAACTTTCACAAAATCTCTTTCAATACTATTGATTTCAAGGTCATTCTTCTTGAACTTGCCAGGTCCTTTGTGACCCTTGCTTATATCTTGGACATAAATATGTCCTTTGTTCCCTGTAGATATTTTAGATCATAGCTTCTGTTCCATTGCTTCATCCTTTGTATGCTATTTCAGTAAGAAATGTAATACAGACAGCACCCAGTCTACTTAATTTTTTGAATTATTTTTCCTGTATGTGACAATGCCTTTATTTTTCCCTTATAAAGCATCTACTGCTTTTTGAGAGGATTTGGATTGCATTAACTTAAGAAGCTACCATACTCATACAATACAGTTTTTTGATATTTTGTATATTCTTTCTTTCTTGTGAAGGGAAAATCATTCTTTATCCAGGATGTGATCACTGGTAGTTTTCCCTTGTGGATGGAGCCACACCATGCACATATGGGTAACAGTGACTGGGTTTAATGGGCCAAAAAAAGGACATAATTTTGAGAAATGAGGTATATTGAGAAATATAGGGAGAATTGGAGGGGAAAATAAGGGTATACATACTTCATTGTATGGTGTATGAAATTATCAAAATAAGGAAAAAAAATCAATGTTGCTTATGAATGATAGATCAGAACACAAACATAAATTTAAATAAAAACATTCTCCTTTTCTTTATATTAAGATATGGTTCTTAATAAATAAGAACAAAGAAAATTTAGCTTTTCCCCAAATACATTATGTAAACGATGTCAAGTCTTTAAATTCTATTTGTGTCAGAACATGAGATCTGGTCTAGTTATGGATTGATTTACTGGCATCTTGTTATTGGGCAGGTTCATTAACTTTTCTTAAGTTGAGCTTGCCCATCTCCAGGTAGAGGCACTAAGGTAAAGCTTCTCTGCTAATACAGCAAAAATCGAGTCTTCACTTAATTACCCCTAGGGTAATGTGTGACATACAGGAGATGTTTAATGAGAGAGAATCATTTTATTATACATCAAGATTTCAGGCTGTAACAACATGTCTAAATAATAACCCTAATGTGTAGAATGTGTTTCAGTATATATAGTTACCATTTAATTACAATGTTTATTTGATATCACACAGTGTCATATTTGTCTTCAGCTGTCAACCTTACAAAATGTAGACTCACCTTGGAAAGGGAAACCTCACCTGAAGAATTGCCTAGATCAGATTGGCCTGTGGCCATCGCTGTGAGGCAGTTTTGTAAGAAGAAAAGAGATGGACATAAATATAAATATGGGAAAGATAATCAACACGAATTATTAGTATTTATATGTTAACCCTATGGTTGAACCCTACCATGCAATAGAAACCATCTACCTCAAGGTTTGCGGTGTTACTCAGTCAGGTATCCAGGGAATTCAGAAGCAAAGCCTGTGGTGGGTGGAATCTAGGCATATATCTAGCTCTCCCACTTGCCTTATGAGGCAAAGAGAGGGTCCCTGAAGCTCCAGGGGCTCATTGGTGCAGAGTTGGGTTCTAACTGCCTCCTCTGTAGGTGCCCAGGTACTTTATAGTCTGAGCAGTCCACAGAAGGAGTGTTGGATTCATAGCAGCATACATTCCAGACACTGACTTGATGCTTGAGGGTCAGAGTCCCAGAGGCCAGTGAGTATGACTCAGATGCACACATGAGGTCTAGGAATCTGACCCTCACATATGCCTCAGTTTCTCTAACCACCATGGTGTATCATAACAATAAACAAACACCAACATTTTGGAAAGGCATGGCCACTTTCACCATATTGCTTCAACATACTACTTGAAGTTCTAGCTAGAGTAAAAAGACAACCAAAGGAGATCAAGGGGCTACAAATTGGAAATGAAGAAGCCAAAGTATCCCTATTCACATATGATAAATGACCCCAAAAATTCCACCAGCAAACTCCTACAGCTGACAAACACAATGAATTTTGTACAATAAGAATTTTGTACAATAAGAAAACATCTGGAGGTATCACCATCCCAGATTTCAAGCTATACTACAGGGCAATAGTAATAAAAACAGCATGGTACTGGTATAGAAACAGATCAGTTGATCAATGGAATCAAATTGAAGACTCAGAAATAAACCCACACACCTATGGTCACCTAATTTTTGACAAAGAAGCTAAAACCATACAATGGAAACAGGACAGCATCTTCAACAAGTGGTGCTGATCTAACTGGATGTCAACATATAAAAGAATGAAATTAGACCCATAATTATCACCCTGCACAAAACTTAAGTCCAAGGGGATCAAAGACCTTAACATAAAGTTGGACACACTAAATCTAATAGAAGAGAAAGTGGAGAAAAGTCTCAAACTCATTGGCACAGGTGACAACTTCCTGAACAGAATACCAATAGCTCAGGACCAAAGACCAACAATCAATAAATGGGACCTTATGAAACTGAAAAGCTTCTTTAAGGCAAAGAACATGTCATTAGGACAAAACAGCAACCTACCAATTGGGAAAAGATCTTTACCAACCCCACATCTGATAGAGGGGCTAATATCTAAAATTTATAAAGAACACAAGAAATTAAACTAATAATCCAATCACAACATAGGGTACAGAGCTAAACTGAGAATTCACAAAAGAGGAATCTCTAATGGCTGAGAGACACTTGAAGAAATGCTTAACATCATTAATCATCAGAGAAATGCAACTCAAGACAACCCTGAGATTCCGTCTCACACCTGTCAGAATGGCTAAGATCAAAAGCTCAAATGACAGCACATGCTGGCAAGGGTGTGGAGAAAGGGGAACCCTCCTCCATTGCTGGTAGGAGTGCAAGCTTGTACAACCACTATGGAAATCAGTCTGGTGATATCTTAGAAAACTTGGAATAGCTCCACCTGAAGACCCAACCATACCACTCCTGGGCATACATCCAGAAGATTCCTCACCAAACCACAAGGATATCTCCTCAACTCTGTTTACAGCAGCTTTATTTGTAATAGCTAGAAACTGGAAACAATCTACATTTGTAATCAAACCAGTTTAATAAATAAATAAATAAACTGGAAATTTTACAAGAGGTATGCTTTATTTACATTCCTGAGACTTTCTGCAGATTAATCTCTGTGTTAATGTCATTACTGTCATCAACTTACAAAGAATGCTGAGCACTGCTTTCTGAGTTCTTTGGTCTGCAAAGTGTTTAGAATGTAAGCATAGGATTAACTCAGGTTACTCCTTTCATGGTTTTCTACAGAAAATGTTATGTGTAAGAACAGAGCCCTTACAGAAAACACAACAGGAGAAGATGACTTAGTTAGGCAAAGAATGAAGGTTTTTCATTAGACACGAAAGTCATCAGGGATTTACTATTTATGTATAAAAACCAATTTTAAATTTTAGTACCTAAAATTCTATCTATCTTTCTTTCTTTCTTTCTTTCTTTCTTTCTTTCTTTCTTTCTTTCTTTCT
>CAJQZJ010028201.1:37098-51153 GCA_907164525.1 Lophiomys imhausi | reverse complement strand
TCTTTCTTTCTTTCTTTCTTTCTTTCTTTCTTTCTTTCTTTCTTTCTGTCTGTCTGTCTGTCTATCATCTATCTGCCTATCATCTAACACCTATGTATCTATACATATCTATATCTAAGTATCTATCTTTATCTGTCATCTAACATCTATGTATCTTTATCTATATATCTATCATATATCTATGTATCTATATCTTACCATCCATCTATCTATCTATCTTTCTATCTATCTACCATCCATCCATCCATCTATCTTTCTATCTATCGGTCATCTACTATCTATCTATCTAAACTATATCTATCTATGATGTATCGATCATCTGTGTAGCCATATATCTACTTAACTTACCCATACTCATGAAGATTTTCCATAATCTAAAGTGTTCTCTGGAGTTGTTTTTGGTTATATATTTCACAAAGAAGCTTTACAGCAACATAAAAGAAATTGTTTAGCTTCAGGACACAAGGGCAGAATTTTCAAAAACCCAATACAAAGGGCACTGAGAGCAAGCACTTCCTATCCTGAATTTCTCCACCCAGTATTCACCATATCTCATCCAGGCTGTCCAGCTCTGGGAAGGTGAGCAAGGTGAGATCCCAGTCAGACTCAGTGCTCAGCCACCCTAAGAGAAAAAGTGGGTTGCATAACAATGGGCCTTTTGAAAACAGCCTACATACATGGATTTTTATTTGGGAGTTTAAAGTGTTAAAAGAAATATGACTTACTAAGGCAGAAGAAAAACAAGGCAGAAGAAAAACAAAACCATAAGTGGTCTTTTATTTCCTCTGATGTGTTACCAACTCATTTTGACAATGGTACCAGTTTCTCTGTCAGCACACAGTGTCATGTGTACATTGCATTCTATGTGCCTGGAAACCCAGCACAAGATAATTATTTCTAAGGCCAAATGGACTGACCAAAGTTCACTTGGTGCAAGCTTTTGTCACAGCTCTGTACATAGACCTGGATGATTATTCAGCCAGTTTATTCCATATGTGACTACTTAAGTGCATTAACTTTCCACCATGCACTCCACATTCTCGTTAACATGAGACACTTGTGTGATTTATGCTCCCTAAAGTTTCAGAGCTTTGGGGGCCTGGAGAAAACAGATCGAGTATTTAAGGAGCATTTAATGTGTATAAAACATATAGTGTCTGCAGAGTTTAAAGAGGAGCTGTTGTGTGAGATAATCAAAAACATAAAGAACATTCACTGTCTGCCCATTTTATGTCCATACAGTATGTAGGTTCTGTAAAACATAAATATAGTGTTCACATCGTCCAGTGTTGGCAGTAGAACAAATGTGAGCATAGCCCTGGTGTGTGCAGACATTCTAGTGCTAGCTGCTATCAAGACCACTTCTGGGTATACACCCAAATTATTCCTCACCAAACCACAAGGAAATTTTCTCATCTATGTTCATAGAAGCCTTATTTGTAATAGCCAGAAACTGGAAACAACCCAGATGTCCCTCAACTGAGGAATGGATTAAAAAACTTTAGTACATCTACACAATGGAATACTACACAGCTATTAGAAACAACGAAATCATGCAATTTGCAGCCAAATGGATGGAACTAGAGAAACTTATCCTGAGTGAGCTAACCCAGACTCAGAAGGATGCACATGGCATCTATTCATGTATAGTCGATTTTAGCCATATAGTACAGGATAACTATACTACAACTAATGCACCAAAGGAAACAGGAACATAGACTTTGTTTCCTGTCAATGAGACACTTTTCCCTAGTGGTGCTGCCTTATAGGCCCTCAGTGTATGAGGCTCTTGGCCTTCATATGACTACTGAACTGGGGTGGGGGACTATTATGTAGGGACACTCCACTCCAGAGGAGTGGGATGGAAGGGATAGGGGGTAGAGGGTGGGAAAGTGGGACTGGAAAGGGTGGAAGGAGGACGCTGTGATGGAAATGTAACCTGAAGTAATAAATAAACAACAACAACAACAAAGAGGATTGAACATCAATATGCTGGGAGCGTCTTGCATGTGTAGAGCATCCAGGAGGTTCCAAGTCTGGCTTCTTGGCTATGGGTTGTGGGAGTGAGGTGGTCACTTACCACATTGCATCCTGGACAGTCAGGCCCATTTTCACAGGTCCTACGGCGGGCTTGAATTCCACCCCCACATTGGGCTGTGCACCGTTCCCAAGGTCCCCAGCCTGTCCAGAACACGTGTGGCGGGCACAGCAAATGTTCATTGCAGTATCTGTAATAAGGACACCCAGAGGAAAAGGAGACTGTTTAGTGTCACAGGAGGCCACCAGCATTTTGCTTCCCATCCCTGGGACAGATGTTGAACAGATGGGCATGCTCGGCAGGTGGGGCTTTCTGGGTCTGGAGTGCTTGTGCCTTACAGGGGGCAGATGGCCTTGGCCATGCTGAGTGTTCACAGACAATGGGATGCATGGCAGACAGCGAAGAGAATGCCAAACTCACAATGCAGGATGGAACTTCCTGTGCAGCCAAGTAAAGGAGAGACAAGACAGAACAAAACCCTTCAATAGGCACCCCAAAAATAGAAGCATACAGAAAACATCTAGAAAGGACATTTATCTGGTAGGCATAAACATCAAAAGACAATGTAGGTTATGAGTTCAAACTCAGCACAGCTTTACTTGGAGTTTCTTATCTTCCAATCAAGTAAGTCCCCAATCTTCTGAAGACAAAGAAATTAAACACAAGCTTGGCCTGAAGGCTGATGACACTTACTACTTAGCTTATGTTTTTAAGTTTTCTTTTAGGTTCTCAGGATAACTTCAAGTGATTTCCAGGTAAAGGACCACAGATTACAAATATCTGATTATTATATTTTTAGAAATGTTAGAACTATTTCATAGTAGTAAATTTCTATACTTCTATACATACATCTATTTTGCCAGTTTTGAAGTTAAGTACCCCAACTCTTCTTTAGCTCTACAATGATGTAAGTTTTTCTGAAATCCTTAAAACAAACTGTATATGAAATGGAGTGAAATGAGGGAAACAAGCAAACATGAGAGGAAAATGCAAGGGCATTCTACAGTGACAGAACATATGTAGGACTAATTTAACTGTGAAGGTAGCAAAATTTAATGTCACCTGTGGTGATATACAGGACTATTTAAATCCATTTGTCTATCTACTGAATCCAAACTCAGACTCTAGGGAGTATAAAATATGAGACTTTCCCCCTCACATCTTTCTCACGTGCAAGGCCATCTTCCTTAAGCAACAGGAAGCAAAGATTTAGACCTACTGGCCTAAGCCAGTGACCTTTATGACACCATGGTTACTAACAACTGGATTTTGTAGAGTGCCACACAAAGGGAGTAACAGAGGGATTGCTATGACTAGGTGTTCACAGTCGCAGATGAATAGAGAGAGTAGACACACTCAAAATGTACATGGCATCAAACTCCATCATGATTCATAGTGATACTTTTATTATTTACTGTACACTGAAACTGCACTTGTCACTCCAGATGGATGCATTGTTGGGTAGAAGAGACGAGTAAATGGTGACAAGAAAGCATGAAAGGAGCTGTGTGATTTCCTGACATACTCTCGTAAGGTCCAGTTCTTTTCATCAAACAGATGGAACCCTAATGGAGAACAAGAGACTTTAGGAATGAGCACAGGGTGCAAAGAGTAAAGGGCAACTAGAAAGATGATGATGGGATGAGGTAATCCCTGTTAAAGAGGATAATCAAATTATTTACCAATATTTAAAATTAATTGGTCAGTGGTATTATCCTTAACCCGCCATTATAAATAATCACTCTGATACCCGAAGGATTTTATCAAGCCTTAGCCTGGATTGTATCTTAGCCCATCTAAGATATCCCTTAATAATATTCCCCAAATATGACCCCACATATACATACATCCCCTTGGACTGCTATTCTCCACGATATCCTAATGTTCCAGGCCACGTGGAATGAGGTTCTTTTCTCAAACCCCTGGTGTGTGTCCTCCTTCCTGCTCCTGGCTTTTTCTACCCAAGATCCTCTCTGTCTGCCCCAGTAGTCCAGAAATCTTTGCCCCGCCTACCTTTTTCACTGCTCAGTCACAGGCCTTGGAATTTTATTAAAGCCAATCAGAGACAATGATTAGAAAGCAAGGTAACACAGCATTATTTGATGTACATAAAGCAGTCCTCTGGGATCAGGTTAGTTAACATTTAGAATGGATAACATCACCTCATCATTCCCTACCTGCTGGTATTTGGGATACTGATGAAAGGCAAGAAGAGAGAATCAAGAAAGGAAGGTAGCAGTGTTGAGAGAACAGAAAGAGGTGACATGAGATGGAATGATCCACCTTTGCCAAGTAGTATAAAGCCAAGGCCAGCTGCATAGAACTCCACAAGTAGAGTAGCACCATCAGAGTGAGACTGAAGTCTCCTTCTTGGCTGGTACCTCATCCCACTGGTGGTCGAAGCCCCAAGTCTTGAGAAACTCTCTGAGCTCAGACTAGAGTCTGAACATCAGGAGAGGTTACAAGCAGGAAGAGCCAGTGGAGCAAACACTAACCAGTGCTGTCTGGATTGCAGCCATGGAAGTGAGAAGTGCTACAGGTTAGATAATAGATGGTAGTGGAGAGAAGGGGAGGTCAGAAAGCAAATGTGTGAATGCATAAATAATACGCATCAGGGTCCAGAGCCAGCATCTCGCTTCCAGGGAGAGGCAGTGGGCAATGCCATGGCTGAAGGAGTCTCTAGATATGTTAGAGCCACTCAAGAAAGCAAGTTAGCATCTACAAAATAGGACATATTGAATAGCTGATGGCCCTTTGTCTTTTCAGCATTTACCATAGGAAAATTATATGGCATCAGTGTAATTCAAAACCTCTGCCTGTGGCTCACAAAAGGGAGAGAAAGGGAAAAAAAGATATCTCACATTTATAATCTGACTCAGTAATAGTATAAATGTGTTGGCAATTTTTCTCGAGTTTCAATTTTCAGTTAACATGGGTACTCATAGAAAAACACTGAAACACACACACACACACACACACACACACACACACACACACACACACACACACACACACACACACACACACCAGAGGAGGCAAAGGAAATCCTACTAAAAATGCCTATAAAACCCTTGACTTTTAATAAAGAGCACAGCAGCTGGGCTACCATATCCCCAGAGCAAAATAAATCACCATGCACAAATACTTTCTTGTATTTGCCTACAGCAGTTCACCTCTGAGAATGCTCAGCATGTTATTACAGTTAAAAATCTCCTGCAAGTTTACCTTGCATGGAGCTCTGGACTTTGAACCAGTGTTAATCTATTATCTCTTGGGAATTAAGGCCACCAACAACCCACTTCACCTTTTCTTTCTAGCTGTACAGTTCTCCTGTGAAACAAGATACATGGAGGTTTGTGGAGGCAAAACTCTGTAACAGGAGTGGTCAGAGGGAGACAGAAATGTCTAGGCTATCTCTTCGTGTAGAATTCCAGCTTACAGGGGTCACTCAGAGTCTTGCCAAGGCCCTCAGTCTGGATTCTCTGCAATGATGGGAAATGCATCTTCTTTTGGAGCCCTGTGGCCTCACCCATGTTCCTACAGATAGCCTCTCCAGCAAGCTGTAAGAGCAGCGATGAGATGGAAAGCAGCTACCACAGTGTCTCAGGCTAATTGCTATTAATTATGGAAAAATATTTGCCTGAGGGGCCTGCATTTGGTTCCCATTTCACCAGTCCTTTAGCCTTTAAAAACAATGGGCTAATATTTTTAACACATTATTCACTCTATTGAGTCTTCAGTGTCTGAAAACATGGAGTGTCACAGACATATTTTATGATGCATTAAAAATTTAGATTTTAATTTTTCTCATGACTGCTGTTATTTTGCATTTAAAAGCTAGCTGATGACCTAGCATTGTCTCTCCATAAATCATCAAATTTTCCATAAACCTACTTTCTCTAAAAATAATTGTTTACTGTAATCCCATTGAAGTTAGATTTACAGTCGCGTCTTCTTTTCATATTGCCTTCTAATCTGGTTGAGTCTATGCTAGTTCCTCATGACACTCTGTTAGCCCAACCTAACTGAAGCTGATTAAGGAACAGTTTTTCTTGGTTCACTTTTACTGGTCATCCCTTTGCAGGGCCATTCTGGAAGAATTAAGCCTTTCATGGCACTAAGCATCCATTACACACCCCATGAGGTTTAAGATGGCCCAGCATAAGATGGCCCAACTAACTCCCATACTGGGTATCACTTTAGCTCATCACAGAACAAAAACATTTTCATAAAGATTAGATGACATCCGATACATTCTCATTGAGTCCCTGAGACCCTTGACTTGATAACACATTGGACAATCTCTGATATGAGCCCATACTGTTTACCTTTGAGAACTCACAACTCATGTACTCGCATGAATATGGGTAATGCTTGTCACTTAAAGCCACCAGGACAGGGAGATGTCACTTCTGTGGTTATGTCAAATAATATTATATATGCTTCACTTCAAGACCATCTCCCTTTATGACTTTAACTGACAGTGGCCTCGAATTCAGATGCAGCAAGACCCTGAGGTCCTCAGCCTGACAGTCCACCTGACATGGAGGCTTCCCACAACAGTACAGACTAGAAAGCAGATCCTGGTCCGTGTGTGCTTCAGAAGACAAAGTCTTCGCTTCTTCACTACAGCCTCCTGACAGCCTGTACCCAAGGATGCAGGAGAGTTGTGTCTTGGCTGGGAACTCACAGAAGCACAAAGAATTTTATACAGTTAAGTATGCGGTTGCAATGTCCACTCTAAAACAGACTGGGTACCATGGAACATAGTGCTAAGACGTACCTAAAAAGTCATTGAAAATGGCTCTGAGACCCAGAAATAGCTAAAAGTGGAAATATTGAGAATCATAACTAGAGAAAAGTCTAAATCACTATATATTGATTATTAGAAGTTTAGACTTTGTAGAAACTGACAGGTAGGGTTTAGAAGGAAATAGAATGGAGTACTACAACAAAAATTACAGCTCAGTTAGAAAATAGATTAACAAGGAAAATAGAGATGTCTTCCAATGAGATACACATTAAGCACAGGGGAGGGTACTCAGCATCATATAGATGTTAGCAGAATCCAAATCTAAACCACAGTGAGAAACCACTTCTTCACAGCCAGTAGGACAGCTACAAACCCAACCCAGCAATAATAAGCAATGGCAGGAATGTGGGGAAGCTTGAATTCTATGCTTTCTGGTGGGAATGGACAGTGTTGAAGCCACAGAGGGCAGTAGTTTGGCATCCCTCCAAAGTAGAACACACAACCAACCCTTCCACTCATAGTTATTTACACAAAATAATTGGAACAGGAACTTGAACACACAGTGTTCATTCTAGCACTGTTTAAATAGGCCCGGGGAAGAAATGGTCTGTGTCCACTGATGGGTGATGGAATAAGCAGACGTTGTAGTCAGGGACAAGTGGAACAGACATGAATACTGCCATGCATTCAGAAAGGAACAAAGTTCTAATATAAGCAGAGACATTGATGGAGCTTGAAAACATTATGCTAAGTAAAGTAATCAAGACACAAAAGGACAGGCGTTACGGATTTCCAATTGTGTCAGATACACAGAATATGTAAATTAATAGGCAGAGTAGTCAACAGAATTTTCAAGGGCCTGGAGAATGGGATATTATCACTCAGTGGTAATGAGAAATTTTGGAAATGGGGAGTTGTAATTTTTGCACAATAATGTGAGTTTAATTAATCTCAATGAATTCTGTACTTAAAAAAGGCTAAATGGCTAATACATATTGTTTGTATTTTAACAACATACTAAAAATGTAAAAAGCAAATGGAACAGTTTTGTTTAAATAAAGAGCGTGTAGAATGTGGTTTCAGAATGCTACAAAGCTTCTGAAATTGTCATCGATAGTGATCAGAGAAGTAGGACATAGAAGTGTGAAGGAAGTTACACATTTATGGACGTTTCAGAGCACAGTGTTAAAGTGCCACCGGCATCTTGCAGCTCACAGCACAGGAAGAGAAAAAACAAGGGCTGGGATATTAAAAGAACAAGATCCAGGTGGTGCTTGGATCAGACTTTGCTGAGGGCAAAACATCTAAAATTAAGAAATAGCTTCCTAGCACATAAGTGCTTTGTTTTAGTCACTGTTCTGTTGCTGTGAAGACAAGTGACCAAGACAACTTACAGAAGAAAGAACTTAACTGAGGCTTGCTTACAGTTTCAGAGGTTTAGTCTTATCATCATGGTGGGGAGCATCAGGTGCAAGCATTGGAGCAGTGGCTGAGAGCTACATCCTGAGCCATAGGCAGAAAGAGAGAGGAGAGATGAGGGGCAGAGAGATGGGGATACCAGGTCTGCATGGACTTCTGAAACCTCAAAGCTTACCCCAGTGACAGACTTACACAACAAAGCTTTCTAATCCTTCTAATCCTTTCAGGTAGTTGCACTCCTTAGTGACTAACCATTGAAATATAGGGGCTCATAGGGGTCATCCTTACAGAAACCGTAAGACACTGTTAGGAAAAGCTGGGGGATGTCTACCTAACTTCTTGAGGAAACTTCAGCAAGACTGAAGAATGAGTGCACACAGTCCACTAGAGTCCAAGAGTAAGGGTGTGACTCAGGGATCCTCCTAGTCACTCAGAGGGAGCCTAGCAAGCTGCTAGTTGTTATGTTCTCTCCACCTCATCAGGACTGTAAGTCAAAGAACGGCTGTCTCAAAAAGATCTGAGACTGGGACTTTGCTTTAGAAGAACAATTTCCAAGGATGCATACTACATAAGTCCTTTTTTTTTTTTTAAAACATTTATTTATTTATTTAAATTACATCTCAATCATAGTCCCCTCCCTCCTCCTCCTGGTCCCACCCTCCCTCCTATCTGTTTTTTATTTTTTACTTATTTTATATTTTTAGTTTAAGGTGCATCTCCCCCCCCCCCTCAACAGCTCTCCTTTTAGTCCAATAATAGGCTTTTTTTTCCCTTATAACAATAAATACAATACAAAACAATAAGAACAATTAGGCCACAATTATGAAAACTAAGAAATGCAAACTACTAGTCATTCAAACATGTCATTTTTTTAGGTACTAGTGTAATGTATCATAAATGTTTTTTTAAGTTAATCAGAAATCAAGTTGCTAAGAGACAAGCAACATTTGCTTAACCAAATATATGGAGCTAGATAGGGGTTCTTCAAAAAACCTCAAGAGATCTGTAGAATATGAGATTCAAAGATGTTTTCTTAAGATTATTTTTTTTGATATTGAGACATGTCAGCTCCTAACAGCACCCCCCCATTCTACTCCAAGTAGAAGATGAGCATCAAAGAATCTCCATTTGGAGATGGCTACATATGTCTTTTAAAGTTTATCAGAGAGTAATTTCAGCAACACAGTAGGAACGGAATATGGGACCTTACAATAAAATGCTATTGGGTGCATTCTATGGGCAGGAAGGATCCTGATGCAGGTTTCACCAGTGCTGGTTAAACTTCCCAGCTGCAAACATCTGCTGACTTTATGGCAATGGGAAGATATTTCAGGGAGCTGAGCTAAGAGTCCACAAGGCAGATTCAAGGACTATGGAGCAGGATACCCCCATATCATAAGTAACTCCCAGAACTCAGTGACTCCCATTTCTACTTTTTTTTAAAGGAATGTGTATAGCTGTTGTTTGTCTTCCACCTCCACCACTGTTTAGTGTGAATGCTGATGACAGGTAACTTGTCTTTTTGATTGAGATTGAGATTGATAGACCAAGAAGTACTACTGAAACAAAAACTCATACACATCATACTTTGGTGGTGGCACTTTGAGATTTTGGGGTTTAATTTAATGGGGTATAACATTGGGGACTCTGCAAATAGATGAAAGGCCTTGTGAAGCTGTTAGGGTATGGTGACTTTGGGATAGAGAATTGTTTATGAAAGACAGAATCCAAAGTGACGCCAACGAGAGACTTGCTTCATCATGCTACCATCTCCTCTGCAATGTGGGCAGGGCTTATAATTTTTTTCTTAATGAGCCACTATGACCACATGAGGGTGTGTCTTGTGAATATGGTAATTAGTTCATTAGTTCAGTTTGTGAGGAGATGAAGGCCACACTAGGATCGCTCAGTTGTCAAGGGATTGGGACAGTATCTGGCTGACAACTCAGAAGCCTTGCCATGAGGTTCCACTGAGAGGGTGGGGGAGTAATTGCATATTGTTTTTGTTTTAGTTGATGGAGCCATAGTGACAGAGCTGCCAAAAACTCATTCAACTGGGTTTTGATACTTGTACCAATGTCTGCCTCATCCCACCATCATGGTGACCTTGGAGAACTGGTGCCTCTGCTAAGGGGTTGCTCCTCAAGAAATCTGTCCAAATGTTATCAATATTAGAGATAAAAGAAACAGAGAGAACTTTGGTAGAAAGAACGGGGCCAAATGGCTGAAGATTGATGCTGTAATGTATGGAGAGAAAATGGGAACTGTCCAGGCAGCCACTGGTATGTCATTTCTTAGTTTTGGAAGCTGCAGGCCCTGCACTTCCTATATAATCAGATATATTTATCCCTCTCAGGTCTCTGAGGTGGTTGAAGAATAGATAGCTAGAGTCTCATAGTTAAATTTTGAGTTGTTTAGGAATCAAGAGGGTGTTCTGGATCTAAGAAGATATTTTTAAAATTATGAGGCAAGTTAATATGAAAGCTGAGTTAGATATAGAACTTTAAACTCATGAAGATGGTTAGATAGTAGAATGTTAAAGTCAGGTGCCAAACACATATGGACTGGACATTGGGAATATATGCTAAGCCATATAACTCTTATAATTGTGGACTATTTATTTCTGTTGTTTTGTATTGTATTTATAGTTATAAGAAAAAGAACCATTTTGTGGACTGAAAGGGAGAGCTGTTGGGGGGAAAAAAGAAATACCTTAAATTAAAAAAAAAGAAGGGAAGAGGATGGGGGTTGAGGGGGAGGAGGGTGGATGGGACTGGAGTGGGGAGTAGGGAGGGGATTGTGATTAGGATGTAACTTGAAGAAATAAAAAATAAATTATTAAAAAAAAGAAATCACTAACTATGTTTCTGGCATTAACTGAATTTGGGGGAATCAGTTCATTCACTTGCTGCCACTGTGGGCTTCTTTGGGCTTAATGCTATTTAAATATCACAGAATTTTATTAGTTATTTCTTATGCCTGGTCTGAGAATCCTGTACTCCCCCCTCCCTCAACCTAATCTTCAAATACCTCCACTGGGAGAATCAGGGTGGGTTATCTTTGATGTGATGATCTAAGAAATCTAAGAACTTTTTGCTTACAGAGACTGAGGTACATCAAGTATTTGGCTTTTCTGAAATGCCTAGTAGTCAACTAGCAAGTATATTCAATAGAGATACATCAGTTTCTGAAACCCATGCACATTCCACATAATTACCATCTATCTCTTTATTATTTGAAGTAACATTTTTCTCTATTAAGCAATCCCTTCTCTAACTCCCCCCAAAACATGTCTCCTGTAAACAAAGAACATGTTAGGTGTAAGACACCCAAACTCACTAGGCATTTTCTTTTTAAATACTTTTCTAAAAGTGTGGCTTTTTTCACTGTCTAGTATAGAGACAGACCATGACACATTTGGCCATGGAGTTATGCAGCCTGTCTTTCCTGTGTTCAGCCTGGGGAAGGAGATGGTGTCTATGGAAGGCCTGCACTCCAGGGATGCATTTGCACAGACAGAAATGACTTCTCCTTCTCCGGAATAGGATGCACAATGTGACAGGGTATACTGTTAAAACCTTCACAGTAGTTTAAAATCTTGCAAGCCTTGGAAAATACAGTACAAAAGATTGTTCTCTATTCAGCTTGCTCACCTATTAGCTGGTGTTATATGGAACACTATAGACAGTCTGCACAAGACTGTCTCAGGGGACCACTTTAGAAATGACAAACCCTGTCTGTGTGTGACAGTAACCTTCCTTACATTCTTAGTCAAAAGGATGAAATCTTAACTGGTAAGTAACAAACTGGATTGATGAAGAGGATAAACAGTCTTCCTAATTGCTTTCAAGATATACTCAATACTGACTGTAAAACTATATAAAAATCAATAAGCCTGCTCTTTACTTATTAAAGTACATGGCCACATATAAACATACGGCATTTTTATGAGACTCCCTGAACCAGTTATAGTGAGTAGCAGCCTCTATTTTTTCATTAAAAGGCAATGAAAACATTCAATAAGATGGTGTGTGTGTGTATGCGCGTGCACACATGTGAGTGTGCACACATGTGAGTGGAAGCACACTCATGTCCCAAAGTGCTGTGAATGTCACCAACAACTTTTCACTCACAATAGTGACAGAGTGGAATATGCATTCAGTAGGCAAGGGAGAGAGAAGAAACAAAGAATATTTTGGAGTCAATGCAAAATGGCTAACTCTATAACAAAACAATAAAAACACCTTGTTGATCCAAGTCTCATGTGGAATGTCTCCATGGAAAGTAATTTCCTCTGTGACTGGTACTGTGGCTCATGGGGAGTGTGTGTCAACAGACCAGAGGGTAGACAGATACAGCCTCCCCTGAGTGTGTTCTCACTTGCCTGCACCGCAGCCTAATGGGAACTTCATCAACAGACCTGCCCTTATCACCAGGCCCTGCTGGGATTTGCAGTTTCTGAGACAGGGCTAACTGAAATAACTCAATAACCATTCTCCAGCACACAGGTACCCTTGGTCCTGAGCATTCAAGTGACCTGAGAATGAATAGTCTGAACCAGTTCAAATATGCAGAGAAACAGGACCAGAACAAAGCTCTTTGTGGGAATCTTAGGTCAAAATTGAGGAATGTCGAAAAAATAAGGTGCGGGATAGCGTAACAGAGAGGAACGCCGTAGATAAACTAAGCTAGATTCCAAAGTGAAACTGGCCGCACTGGGATGGCAGGAAGCATGTGGATGCTGTCATAGGAACAGCTGGGATAGGAACTCAACTGGTACCTACCTTTCCTCCCGGTTCTGACCCACACACACGCGGCCTCCGTGCCTGGGCGTGGGGTTACTGCAGGAGCGCTGCCGCACCTGAAAACCAATGCCACAAGTGGTGCTGCAGGGAGACCAGGAGGTCCAGGGAGTCCAGCCTCCATTCCTGCAAGAAAGAAAGTGGTTCAAGCCCCATCAGTATCTGTTGCAAATGTATTTGTCCTATGGGTGAACTATTTGATTTTGTGGCCTCCAGGAGGAGAGAACCACAGATTTTGGACAGAACAGACTGCTAATGTGAGTTACTGTGAGTTCCTTTACAGTTGGCATGTGATGTAAAAGCTACAAATCATTCCAAATGTACTTACCGTGTTTGAAACAGTTAAGGAACTTTAGTTACTAAAATTTCAAACTATTTTGATGGTATTTTACTGCAAAGTATTAGGAGTGAATCCTAAAGCTATAAAATTCCTAATTTTACTTGACTCCTGTCACATCAATTATAACACATGAACAGTGGCCCTGAGACAGACAATCATCTGAAGTCGTATAAAGCACATCCTATTAAATCTAACAGCATTGAGCATGCGCAGCCCTAGAGGCAGTGTCCGTGTTGAGGACAAGTGGAACCTTCTTCAATATTTCAAGCCAATTTTGTTAAAAATGAAGGGGGAATATTTAGAATCACACAGATCCATATGCAAACATGCTATTGTACATATAGAATGTATAGTATATATGTAGTCATATTAAGGAATAAAAGAAACACAAAATGAACCCTTTGCACCAAAGGCATTCACAAAATAGATCATATTGACACATATCTTTTCAGCAGTGTAATTTTTTCATAAAGTGACAATATATTCAGAGGCTTTGTAACTTAAATATCTCCACTAGAAGTTTTCCTGGACTATTAAAAATAAGTTGTAGGTATTTTATTATTTGGGGCATTAAAACATCCATTGTATTGCTTGGTCCAAGTCCCTGTGCATATTTTAAGTAGAACTACTACTACTACTACTGCTACTACTACTAGTTCTTCTTCTTCTTCTTCTTCTTCTTCTTCTTCTTCTTCTTCTTCTT
>CAJQZJ010028201.1:0-37088 GCA_907164525.1 Lophiomys imhausi | reverse complement strand
TTCTTCTTCTTCTTCTTCTTCTTCTTCTTCTTCTTCTTCTTCTTCTTCTCCTCCTTCTTCTTCTTCTTCTTCTAGGGATTTTATTTTTTTTAATATTTATTTATTACTTCAGGTTACATCTCCATCACAGTGTCCTCTTTCTACCCCTCCCAGTCCTGCCTTCCCACCCTCCACCCCCTATCCTTTCCATCCCACCCCACTGTTAAGTGGAGTGTCCCTACATAACAGTCCCCTGCCCCAGTTCAGTAGTCATATGAGGGCCAAGAGCCTCCTCATACACTGGGGGCCTACAAGGCAGCACCACTAGGGCAAAGTGTCTCATTGACATGAAAAAAGTCTATGTTTATGTTCCTTTTGGTGCCTTGGTTTTAGTATAGTTATCCTGTACTATATGGCTAAAATCCGATTTGAAGATTCATTTATGTATTTATGTTTTGTCTGCATATACATCAGCACACCGGAAGAGGGCATCAGACCCTACAGGACCACAGATGTGGACCATCTATAACCATGTGGGTGCTGGGAACTGAATTCAGGACTCTGAAGAGCAGCCAATGCTTTTAACCCCTGAGCCATCTCCTCAGTCTTGAAACTTCTATTTGTAACGACATGGGTGTCCCCACAGGTATCCTGTATCCTTAGCTACTGGTTCATTTGCTTGGAACAAGGTCAGTTCACACTAGCCTTCATTTTCCCTTCATGCATTCCTTTAAGAACACAAAAATATGCAACGACAACACTGAAGACATAGGTTTAAATATATAAGTTGAGATAATTAACAAATTATTTAGTTAAAATAAAATCTGAAAAAAATTTAAATATATTTTTGTAGTTTTCCAGTTCATCAGCTAAAACATAACACTAACAGAAACAAAGCAGATATTATTAGTTTAGTGCACGGTAAGTTGTTGATTGTCAATAATTTAATTGAACTGAGACTGATCCTCCAACATTCCGCAAAACTAACAATCCAATTTCTTACACCCTTCGACCCAGTCCTAGGTACTGTCAAAGTAATTCACAGGGCTATTAAAACTTTACCACATATTTTGATATTCTTTAAAAATTTTTAATTTCTTAAGCTTTAAAAATGTACCTAGCTTTATAATATATTCTATTTATAATATGAAGAACATGTTGCAGGTGAAACATAGGTAAAACAAAGTGTCTAAAAATTGGAGTGTAACAAATCAGGAAACAAATGAAGCAACTTTGTAAGTAACTATTTATTGTAATGACTTGGTTTTGCACACTTCTAGAAGCTGTTGAGATACAGAGTAGCCCCATGAGGTAGCTGCACAGAGCACGGGAGGTTTTAACAATGGAGTCAGTACACGGGAATCTGCTTACACTTCTACAGCATTGCTGAAACAGGCTGAGTTACTTACAACTTCAACCTCAAATAAGCTGTCCTGAAAGCTTGTTTAGAACGGGACTTTCCAACTAGAACTGAAGCCCTAGTGACCAACAGCCACAGCCAGCACTCCGGGCTCTCAGTAATGAAATAGCATCAGGTGCTATCTTCACAGTCAGGCCAGTAACCCCTGCCAGGATCCTGCCAAGCACTCACCCAGTCCCCCTCATTGAACAGAAGTTATGTGGGGGCAGGCTGCAGTGTTGACACACCTGGGTTTTCTCTTTTACTACCTAACCTTATCTTTGTGGCCTTCCTTGGCTTCTGTAAACTTTATGGGGTGATTGAACCCACCTTACGAAGACAGCTGACAAGGACACAGCTTGTCTTTTTCTCTGCACACCCTGCTCTGAGGAGAACCCTTCCTGCCCTGAGCTCTCACACAATTGGATCACCTAATCTGATCTTCGGTCATTGACTTCATAGGTATTTCCCACTACCATTGTTTCTTTATTTTATGAAAAGCAGGTAAGATTTTAAGAAATGGCCTGTTAACCCAGATGTCCCTCAACAGAAGAATGGATTAAAAAACTGTGGTACATCTACACAATGGAATATTACTCAGCCATCAGAAACAATGAAATTATTCAATTTGCAGCCAAATGGATGGAACTAGAGAAGCTCATCCTGAGTGAGCTAACCCAGGCTCAGAAGGATGCACATAGCATCTATTCACTTACAGTCGGATTTTAGCTATATAGTACAGGATATCTATACTACAACCAATGCACCAAAGGGACCATGGACATAGACTTTTTGTTTGTTTGTTTGTTTGTATTAGTTTTTCTCTCCCTAGCAATGAGACACTTTTCACTGGTGGTACTGTCTTGTAGGCTCCAGTGTATGAGGAGGCTCTTGGCCCTCATATGACGTCTGAACTGGGGCGAGGGACTGTTATGTGGGGTCACTCCACTCCAGAAGAGTGGGATGGAAGGGTTAGGGGGTAGAGGGTGGGAAGGCGGGGCTGGGAAGGGGGGAAAGAGGACACTATGATGGAGATGTAATCTTAAGCAACAAATAAATAAATTTATTTAAAAAAATTGCCAAATGCAAAAAAGAAATGGCCTGTTAGTAATCAAGCAAGAGGGAGCTTGCAAATTGACTCAAGAAGCTCTTTTACAGGGGAGTCAGGCGGGACAAGCAAGTGCAGTTAGTAAAGGACAGGAGGCAAGTGAAATGACTTGAGTGGATGACAACATCTGGACTGTCCTGCTTACTAAGGGTTTGAGGTCAGAGAGCTGGGGCATGCTCAGTTCTGCTCTGCCACAGGATTGAGCAAAGACTCCTTCCAGCTAATGCATTGCGCTCTACAAGTAGGGGTTATCAGTCACATGTTTCTGGAAGATATTAAGTAATGGACATTTCTATCAAAGAAGCCCAATTACATTAAGTAAATTAATACTATTTTCTACCTAATGATGAGCTTATAAACAATTTTAATTTACAACTTAACTTAAGTGGGTTGAAATTTTCTGCCATAAATGATGTAATAATTGTGGTGGGTATTCCTCTCTTTTTGCCACCTTCATCTACTAAAGGAATGGCTTGTATTAAGAATGCTTGCCCAGATACCTCAACAACCTGAGAGAAAATGAGACTGTGCATTAGAATGATCTGAGGCACACACCTGGAACAGTTGGCGATCTCCATTCTAGGGCCCTCACACTGCCAGCCCCCACACTGTGGAGCCGGGCTGTCACAAGAGCGAGACCGGCAGAGGCAGGACCCCACAGCAGTGCCATCTGTATGCGTACAGGGTGTCCACGGAGACCACGGGCCAAAGCTCCCATCAACAGTGAGATTTCTGGTCTGGAAGTCAAAAACAAGCAATGGTGTCAGAAAGAGTAAAGTTGTAAAAAAAAAAAAATGGCATGAAAACGAAAGGTATCTCAAGTGACAATCATAACTCTTACAAATTTTTAAGAAAATTAAAATTGGTAGTGTGTATGGGAATATTTCAACATCACGCAGCATAGGTCACTGCTAGAGAGGATAATAAAGAGGGAGTGGGGAGGAAGAGAAGGAAAAGGAAGAAGGAATGAGGAGCAGAGGGAGAGGAAGAGAAAGGCAGGAGAGGAGGAAATAGAAGAGTAAAGGTTAATGACGAGGTTATGGCAGAACTTTCTAGCAATATGGGGAACTCAGGGAACAAGAAAAACCCACAGATGCACATCTGATGCATGCCCTTAAAACCGACAAAAGTCCAAGAAGGATTTATCCTGGTTTGGCCCACATGTGACCTCTGAGTGACAATGTTTGATGCCAAACACATCTCAGTGCCCCATGTGCAATGGGATCACTACAGTAGTCAAATTGCTTCTTGCTAAACCTATGTTGTGAGCACCCCTTGGAGACTGTATGCTGGCCAGGAAGGGTTTGGTACATGCTATGGCTACATGTACTAGTTACCAAGGGCATTGCAGGGCTGTGCTGCTGAGGATGCACAATGAGCTTCCTTGTGTTGAGTTGTAGAAAGCGCAAAGGACTAGGGAAGCAGCTGTATGGGATTCCAGGGACAGGTTGGGTGATGACAAAGGACTAAATGTGTCCGAGGTTCACACGGCTGGGCTGTTCCCTGTCAGTGAGAGTCATTGTCAGATGCTTTAATGTCATTGGGTGGTGGGGAGAGGAAGGAATACAAGGCCATGATTGAGAGAGCTGAGTGCACAGTGTTCCTGCAGGTCTGTGGCAGAATGCTGGGCCCATCTGGCCTGTGGCAATGGCTGGAGTGCGCTTGGGACATCAGTGTTTGAACACCAAAGAGCGAGCAGCTTTCTGACACATGTGATAAGAGATCTCTTGAGAAGAGAGACTCCTGAGGCCAAAGGTTAAGTTCCCTGCCAAAGTTTCCTTCCAAAATGGAGCAGAGAGGACTAACGTTCCAGCTTCTCCATTTTAATATGAAGACAGATGAGTCTCAGACAATTTGACAAAGATCTGATGATGAGTAAAGTGTGCATTTTCTCTTTGCATTCTCTGGCTCCAGACTGTCTTGTCAGCCAGTCATTATGTGAAAGGCACTAGCCCCTGGAGGAACAGTGTTTCCAATCTATCATTTCTCTAAGTACTATGGGAAATGTTTACACATTAACGTGGTTTCCTCTGACATTCTGGCTAATCACAGTCCACTGTCACAGACAGATATGGCTCTCTGGTGTGGTTCTCTATTCCTTCACTTTTCTAGTCAACATTAATGATTTTTATTTCTTAAGGCAGGCAGAACTCAACCCTGTGACCAACACCTATTATTTATATATAAACTATGGCCAGAGAGAGGGTCTGGGGCTATCCTATGTGAGAGCAAGATAGAATACGAATGGACAACCAAAGGCACATTTCCAAAGAGGAAGCTTCTTCATCTCCAAGGTACCCACAAATAACACTTCTGCCACAGGCCCTACTTGGATCATCAGGTTCCCTATGAACTACATGCTTCTGAGGAGCAAAACACCATGCAAGACAAGATGATTAAAACTTCTGAGATCACAGGCTTTCTTGTCAAACCAGCAGAGGATCTACTATGGATATTTTCCACAGTCATGCTCCAACCTGCTCCTTGTACCTATCCGTTACTTAACTAGGTCTGTGTTAATAATCATGCATAGACCCTTGCCTGTGACATAAACATGCTTATTCTTGTTTTCAATGTAAAATGCCCAACTCAAGGTGTGTTGGGGGCTACAGGAAATGACACATCTGTGCTTACCAAGCCATTAGCCCCAGGCTTCCCTGAGTAACAGACACATCATCAGGAGGAATGCTGCTTCCATTCTGCTTGATGAATGAGGAATACATACTTCTCTGCACTGGCATTTCTATGAGGGTCTCAAGTCAGACTAGATCTGGATGACAGGAAACTGTCCTCAAGTATCTACAGTCCTGGCTAGAGGGATTTTGTGGGAAGGGGAATCTGGGACAAAAATTCTTACTGTAGATAAGAAGATAAAGGTGAATTACTGCTGTTGTGGGCATTTTCACATAGAAAATATTGTATACTTTTTTTATTTTTTCCTTTATTTTTTATTTCTTCAAGTTACATCTCAATCGCAGTCCCCTCCCTATTCCCCCTCCAGTCCCACCCTCCCACCCTCAAAGCCCCATCCTCTTCCCTTTTTTTTTCTTTTAAGTTTAAGGTATATCTTATTTCCCCCTACAGTTTCCCCTTTCAGTCCAAAAAATGGCTCTTTCTCTTATAATAATAAATACAATAGAGTACAACAGAGGTAAGTAGGCCACAGTTATGAGGGTTATATGGCTTAACGTACATTCCCAATGACCAGTCCATATGTATTTGGTACCTGACTTTAACATTCTACTATCTAAACATCTCCATGAGTTTAAAGGTCTATATCTGACTCAACATTCATACTAACTTGCAACACAATTTTAAAAGTATCTTCTTAGATCCATAACACTCTCTTGACTCCTAAACAACTCAAAATTTAATTATGAGACTCTAGCTATCTGTTATTCAACCACCTCAGAGACCTGAGAGGGATAAATTTATCTGATTTTATAGGAAGTACAGGGCCTGCAGCTTCCCAAACTAAGAAATGACATACCAGTGGCTGCCTGGACAGTTCCCATTTTCTCTCCATACATTACAGCATCGCTCTTCAGTCATTTGGCCCCGTTTCTCTGACAGACATTGATTGTACTGCAGGGGTTATGAAGGACTTACCTAGCCTGTCTTGGCAGAGCTAGGCTGTCGACTTACCTGCTTCCAGGTTTTGTCCTTTTTGGACAGCATTCTGTCTACAGTTGGAGCAAGGGGTTTTTCCTACCAAAAGATAGGCTTGCGACTAATTCAATCATCTCCCACTGGAGATTCTTCGATGCTCATCTTCTACTTGGAGGAGAATAGGGGGTGCTGTCAGGAGTTGATATAAAAAAATCTAAAGTTAAGAAAACATCTTTGAATGCCATATTCTGCAGATCTCTTGAGGTTTTTGAAGAGACCCTATCTATCTCTTATATTAGGGTAAGCAGATGTTGCTTGTCTCTTAGCAGGTTTATTTCTGATTAGCTTAGCAAGTAACTATAATAGGCTGTCATAGTACCTAACTGAATGACCGGCTTGCATAACCATTAGTTTGCATTTCTTAATTATCCTAAACAGTTTATGACAATTAGTAGTAAAAGGCCGAAACATCACATTTCATTTTTTTTTCTTTACCTCCTAACCCTTCCATCCCATTTCTCTGGGGTAGGGTGTCCTTATATAACAGTCCCTCATCTCAGTTGAGAGGTCGTATGAGGGCTAAGAGCCTCTTCATTCATTGGGGAATCTACGAAGCAGTACCATCAGTGAAAAGTGTCTCGTTGCCCGGGAGAGAGAACTACTAAACAAACAAATCAATAAGCAGACAATAGATAAAAAAGACTAAAAAATAGAAAAAAATATAACTAATATATAAAAAATAAATAAAAAATAAAAATTAAAAATAAGAAGTCTATGTCCAAGTTCCCTTTGGTGTGTTAGTTGTAGTATTGATACCTTCTACTATATAGCTAAAATCCTACTATAAGTGAATAGATGCCATATGTGTCCTTCTGAGTCTGGGTTAGTTCACTCAGGATGAGCTTTTCTAGTTCCATCCATTTGGCTGCAAATTGCATAATTTCATTGTTCCTGATAGCTGAATAATATTCCATTGTGTAGATGTACCACAGTTTTTTAACCCATTCTTTGGTTGAGGGCCATCTGGGTTGTTTCCAGTTTCTAGCTATTACAAATAAGGCTGCTATAAACATAGATGAGGAAACTTCCTTATGATTCCGTGAAGAGGCATTTGGGTGTATACCCAGAAGTGGTATGGCTGGGTCCTGAGGCAGAGCTATTCCAAGTTTTCTAAGATATCGCCAGACTGACCTCCATAGTGGTTGCACAAGCCTGCATTCCCACCAGCAATGGAGTAGGGTACCCCTTTCTTCACACCCTCGCCAGCATGTGCTGTCATTTGAGTTTTTGATCTTAGCCATTCTGACAGGTGTGAGATGGAATCTCAGAGTCATCTTGAGTTGCATTTCTCTGATGATTAAGGATGCTGAGCATTTCTTCAAGTGTCTCTCAACCATTAGGGATTCCTCCTTTGTGAATTCTCTATTTAGCTCTGTCCCCCATTTTTTGATTGGATTATTTGGTTTCTTGGCATTTAATTTCTTGAGTTCTTGGTAGATTTTGGATATTAGCCCTCTGTCAGATGTGTGGTTGGTGAAGATTTTCTCCTAGTCTGTAGGCTGCTGTTTTGTTTGAATGACAGTGTCCTTTGCCATACAGAAGCTTTTCAGTTTCATGAGGTCCCATTTGTTGATTGTTGATCTCAGGTCCTGAGCTGTTGGTGTTCTGTTCAGGAAGTTGTCGCCTGTGCCAATTAGTTCGAGGGTTTCTCCCACTTTATCTTCTAGTAGATTTAGTGTGACCGGCCTTATGTTAAGGTCTTTGATCCACTTGGACTTAAGTTTTGTACAAGGTGATAAGTATGGGTCTAACTTCATTCTTTTACAAATGGACATCCAGTTGGACCAGCACCATTTGTTGAAGATGATGTCCTTCTTCCATTGCGCCGTTTTGGCTTCTTTGTCAAAAATTAGGTGGCCATAAGTGTGTGGGTCTATTTCTGGATCTTCAATTCGATTCCACTGATCTACTGGTCTGTTTCTATACCAATACCATGCTGTTTTTACAACTATTGCTCTATACTACAGCCTGAAATCTGGGATGGTTATACCTCCAGATGTTTTTTTATTGTACAGGATTTATTTAGCTATTCTGGGCTTTTTGTTGTTCCATATGAAATTGAGACTAGCTCTTTCCAAGTCTATAAAAAATTGTGTTGGTATTTTGATAGGAATTGCATTGAATCTATATATTGCTTTGGTAGGATGGCCATTTTTATTATGTTGATCCTACCTATCCATGAGCATGGGAGATCTTTCCATCTTCTAAAGGCCTCTTCCATTTCTTTCTTCAAGGGCTTGAAGTTCTTGTTGTACAGGTCCTTTACATGCTTGGTTAGAGTTACCCCCAGGTATTTTATGTTGTTTGTGGCTATTGTGAAGGGGGTTGTTTCCCTTATTTCTTTCTCAGTCCATTTGTTTGTTGTATAAAGAAGGGCTTCTGATTTTTTTTAAAAATCATGGGCAGGTTTATATCATTGGCTAGTATTGTTCAGGGACAGAGTGGACTGCCTACTGAGCTATTGGTGAGCATGCAGACTGTGAAAGAAAGGACTGTAGAGCTCAGAGCTGCGTGATGCCTACTGGGGTGGGGTGGGGGGTCTACAGCTGCTCTGTGCATGACAGACAGGCGCCAGGTTCTCCTAGTAAAACCAACTATTCATGAAAACAATGTGTTATAGCTCTTCAAATTTGATGCAGAAACCTAAACAGTGTGAATCTAAGCGAATGTATAAATCAGGATAACTTGAAAAGCTCCAAACAGTAATACACAGAGCGCCAACATTCAGACAGTCTAACAAATTATCCCCGCTATAACATTTTATGTAAAATGGCTACTCCTCATGTACAAATCTATTTTTCTATTTATTAGACTCTGACCTAGTCCTGTTGTGGGAGAAGGAACTGGAAGCCTCTAGAATATTACTTCTGTTTTAGGGAAAAGCAAGCTTACAAACAAATGAACAAACAAAAACCCAGAAGATAATGCAGCTACATGGAAGATGGGGCATCACAATTTAGAATATGTGTGTGAGCTTGACATGACCCTGCCAGGAAACAGAATGACAGTCTGTAGGACTTTACAGGGAGGCAATGAGACAAGAGAGCATTAGAGAAATATCAAGAGATGCTGTGGAGCCCAGGGCCCAGCTGTGTGAGAAGTGTCAGCTATCCTAAGCTAGCAGGTATGACTAATATATATTAATATTTATCATTGATATTATTAATATGATATTAATATTAATCAGAACTTTAAGAAGATATGATTGGAGGAAAATTAGAATATTAGGGAAATTCTCACCTATGAAAATTTCCAGAGAACACTAGCATTGTGTTGTGTTTCTCCTCGAAAATACAAGGGTGATGGGCAGATCAGTGACTTGGACATGAATCTGTCTGGATTCTACACAGCAAAAACCAATATTATAAAGCCAAGAAGAAATAAAATGTAACAGTGACAAAGAAAACAAAGTGGAAAAAGAAATCTCTGACAATGCTAGCCTATGTGTTTCCTTGAAATGTATCTCTTCTTCTCTAGGGGGCACGAAATTCTTAGTTTTGTAATTCAAAGAGCTCTGGACAGGAATGCCAGAGTCGACAAGATTTTATGAACAAAACACCCTGAATAAGAGGGGTTTGGGACTTCTTATACCAACTATTGCCCAGCATTATTCAGGGCAGAAGTTTGTTCAAACCCAAGGCTAATGGTAGATCCTAGCTGGTCTAAGACAGTCATGGGCTGCATATAAATATTCCAAAGACTAAGATGTTAAAGACTTGGTTCCTAGTAAAACACTATTAAACAGTGAATGTTCTATGACAGCAATAATATTTCCAATGGATTACTACATCAGGTTTACCACTCAGTGGATTACATGGAGGTAAGGCATGTTTAAGATGGTGTGTCTCTATAAGCAGCTTCCTCACTGCCAAACATGGCGAAGCCACCTTCTTTCTTGTCTAATTTATTACTATGGCTACATTCAATAGACCATGGGAGGTGATCTTATCCTGGACCCATCTTTCTTCTGCTTGCTGATTTCCAGGAGGCTAGCGGCCATATGCTGCTAGGGGGTTGATCATTCCTGGAGGTTGATCATGCCACATGCTCTTTGCCATCATGGCTACCCTTGCCTTGGGCCCACATTCATAGGTGCTAGTGAGCATGGGGCACAACAGATTTGTTTCAAGTTTGCTTTCACAGTTGCTTTGTCACAGCACTGAAAAGGTAAATGATATGCATGAATTCCTTGCGACTCTGGTCAGTGCCTGATCTTGGGATGGACATAGGACCTAATGCTTGTGAACAGCCTAACAGGAGAGTGTAAGGGGCATTTATAAAAATTATTTTTCTCCAGCTAAGAGAGAAAAGTGTTCCTGCTTTTAAAATCCCTTCTGGTTTGAGCACTGGCATATGAAGGTGGAATGTAATAGGACATTCACCTTTTATGGACATCCTAAAATATCCTTAGGTATTTCTAGTTGTTGCTGGCAACCATCCCCCTTGCTTCCTATCAAGATTCTACATCAAGAATGACTACAGCTGCCATTTTCTTTCTGAGGGTGTGGCTTGAAATGAGGGCTTTAGGAAGAGAGATGCTACTATAATTTCCTTCCTAAATAGATATCAAGAGAAAAAAAATGAGTTAATAATGACGGCACTTATCATGCATATGTAACAGCATGATACAGCAGCCACTGGTCAAGGCATCGGGCAGCCACTGGTCAGAACACACACAAGATAAGAATGTAGCGACAATGAGTAATCTACAAGGAAAGAAGGTGGCTTCAGTTCTGTCTGGCAGTGTGGAAGCTGCAGATAGGAGAGGCAGCCTCTTCAGCCCAGGGCTCTTAAAGTCTGTTACATCACATCTGGAACCAGAAGACCTTGCAAGCCTCTGGGGTCCATGAGAGCAGTGAGTGAGCTCCCTGCACAGCAGCCAGCCACATGCCTGGTTGGATCTTGAATGTCTCAGCTTGAGATGTCTGGAAAACAGGACTAGGAATAATGGCATGCATCCTGGGCCTTCAGTTTTGAAACTGGGGCATTTTAAATTTCTCATAATTTTCATTGAAACTGTACCTGGAATAAAGACATAAGTGTTGGTGATTGGCACTATGAGCAGATGTGTGGGCTAGCATAGACAAGGGCTGACTGGGTTTCACTCCAGTACTGAGAAAAGAGAAATGAGAGCAAGCAGTCTAAAATAAACTGCAAAGTCCTCTCCAGGTGTCTTCCAAGTGACTCTCTTCTTGAAGCATGTGCTTTATGCTGTTAAAAACAAATTCAGAGTAAAACATGCACTGCATATCAGCAGCTTATGGCAGCCACGGGGACTCAATGTGTCCCCTCCCTGAATCCTCACCACATCCCAAGTTACATGTGTCTGTAAAAACTCCAACAATCCAACATGCACAAGCAAATGTTTGAGCACTCTGTGCAGTGTTCTCGGCTGCTCCTCTTCAATATGGTTCTGTCATATATTTCTCCTACAAGAGGCTCCCAACAGTCAGGTGTGGCCCACTGTACCTCCCTGACACAGAGGAAAGAGTGAATTTCCAAGGGTTAGCTAAAGAGAAGTATTTTTTTTTGTTGCTAAGAATAATTTTTTTCACGTGAACTCATGCACTCGCTAATTTCCTATGACCCAGTGTGTACACTCATTAATTGAGTGCACAGGGTCCCTTCCAGCACATTTTCATATACTTCTTATGCCCAGCCACTATTCTTTATATTTTGGTTCTCCTTTTTAATTAATGTTTGCGTGTGTGTGTGTCCATCCATGTGAGGGAATGTCACATGTGTGGGTGCCTACAGAGGCCAGGAGCAGGCATTTGATCATTTGGAAGTAAAGACACAAGCGGTCATGAGCAAAACAGCAAGTGCTTTAACCACTGCGTCTCCCTCCAGCTCTTCCAAGTGCTTTAACCACTGCGTCTCCCTCCAGCTCTTCCAACTATTGCTCTTTTATGACTAAACTGAAGTCTTGAACTTTTATCTGGACATCTTTTTTTTTTTCAGAATTACTAGCTGTTCCTTTAGTTTCAAAATCTTTTATATCTATATCCAGTGACTGAACGAAGCAGGATATTGGATAAGCTCCCCAGGAAGCTTTGCCTCATGTTATGACATCAATTTAATATCCATCCTAATCTTATCTCTTACAGACGAATTGTAAGAAAAGACGGTGCCTTTGCAGAGGACTGAGCTGAGGTCTTGTGTGGCCTTTAGTGGACTAGTGAATAGGCGTGATCAATTTGGTGCCAGTGAGTCCCCCCAGTTAGTTTACCAATAAAACGAAGCAGCAATGCCCATCCCTCGTTACCATAATGGATATTAAACTACCCACAGGCCAGGTGGGAAGCGATGCTTGGAGAGTCAACGTCACAGCTCCTAGAGGCACAATGATGCCTATGGGACATCCCTTCTCAGGGACACCAGGAGAGACCTCAATATCTTGCGGAATGAAAGCTGTGAAGGAATGTTGGTTCCTAACCCGTGGGTCACAACTAAGAAGAGGTCATTAGTCAGAAACTCCTTCCAATCTCCTCTTGGTTGGGATGCGGAGTCAAGAATCTCAGTAAAAGTAAAAACATGGTTTGCATGAACAAATCCCCTTCCTTGGCTAGGGACTCTCTGGCTCTCTCACAGGAAGTTTTATTGCAACATGCAGAAACAATGTCTCATCTATCCTCTGAATATAACAGGCAGTGGTGGGTCATTCTTCTCTCTACCATTGTTTTATCTGAGAAGATACTAAGAATCTGGAAGTCATATTCCTGTAGATCAGAGCCTGCAAAAAACGCTAGATATAAAGGTTTGCTTCTTTCCTAATGGTTATAGACCCCTGGGAAAACACAGCAGAAGTTCAGCTGTTGTCACGTAAATATAGGCCTTGGTTCTTACCACTGTCTAAGTCCCTTTTTATCTAAAGCTCCTAATTGCATAGTGTCCTGACAAGAACCATCATTGGGAGACACCAAGATGTCCATCTGGTCCACATGTTTTGTCAATTCTTCCAGGGTATGTTTACAAACAAGGACTAAAACTATTGGATTACATAATATATCTCCCAAAGGACAGAAGTGGTATTAGTGTGTAAGTGAAGCCTAGGTAGATTCCTAAGATTACAGGACTTAGTTCACAACATGAAAACCCAGGCAAGGGCATGTAATTGACTTTGGTATAAATATTCTAGTTTAAGTGTCTTACTCAAGCATTGCAACTTTCTTAACTGGAGAGGAATGTTTTTAATTATAATTTTTAAGGAAATAGGATATTCTGTAGCATGTCAGTGAACTATTTTATAGTCTTCTAGACTAAAAAAATGTGTAGGCATTTTAAAACTGGTCCTCTTTAGTGGAAAACAAGTATGCTTTTTTAAAAAACAAAAAAGCTAGAGAACTACTGCTACAGTTTAAGGCACCTCCACTAAAATTCAATGTTCCATGGTAACAGTGCTAAGAAATGGGCTGTTAGTAGCTGATCAGGCCATGATGGTTCCTCATTGGAGGATGTGTTATTTGTTTTTCTAGATTGCCAGTGTGGCCCTGGCTCCATTGCTCTCCCACTTTCCCCCATGGAAGACACAGCAAGAAATTCTCAGCAGAGCAAATGCTGGTGCCTTGACATTGTACTTTTTGGGGATAATAAATTTCTGTGCTTTATAAATGAATCAGTTTTAGGTGTTTTGCTGTAACATCACAAGCAAACTAAAACAGCTGTACATTGTACATAGTGTGTGAAATTTGACTGGCTTTAGCATTTATTTAACCAGCCAGAGACAAACAAGGTAACACAGAATCACTTGATGTACAGCAGGCAAGCTTTTGAGAGCGGGTTAATTAACATTTAGAATAAGTCTGGAGACCATTGGACAACTGGAACTTCTGAAGAAAAGGAGATCAGACATCAAAGAAGACAAGTGGCCCAGATGATTAAGCCTCACAGACTGTTCCAGCAAGTGCTTGAGTAAAGCCCTGAATTTTCCCAACCAAACTCCAGCTTTGGACTACAAACTACTTAGGACATTCAAATTGCTGAGCACATAGACACTGGACACAAATGTTACTATTAACTTGCTTAATAATTTTTCCATTTTCTTTGGGCCCCCAAACAGGTTTTCTTTCCCACGCACTATTCTTTGTCTCCTATATTATTAAAAATTTAAGATTATTTTGTTTATATTAATATTGATAGAAATTTAAGATTATTTTGTTTTATTTATACTTAAAGGCATATTTAATTTCAAAATTTTAAGATTTCTTTTGGAAGATAAATTTTTTTTCTATTGCCAAAAAACAAATTTGCCCTAGGAAAGATATTACCTGCCAATAAAGAACACGCCAGCGCTAGGGTTAGGGCAGAATAAAAGCATCCACATAAGGAGTCTGGGGACCACTGGACAACTGGAACTTCTGAAGAAAAGAGGACCAAACACAAAAGTAGACAAGACAAGTAGCTCAGATGATTGAGCCTCACAGACTGTTCTAGCAAGGGCTTCAATAAAGTACTGAACTTTCCTAACCAAAGTCCAGCTTCAGCCTACAAACTGCTCAGGACATTCAAATTGCTAATCACATAGAGATTGAACACAAATGTTACTATTAACTTCCTTAACCATTTTTCCATTTTATTTGGGTCTTCAAACAAAGTTTTCTACGTCCCAATTCAGCAGGAAGCAATTTTAAGAGCAACGTCCCATTTTCAAAAAGTAGGGTGGATGAGTCTTTGGTCATTTGATGGGTTATAGATGTTGTTTAGGGGATTGGTTACAAATTGTTAAATGGTCTTGTTAAGCAAGGAATAGAAGGTTAGACTTAGGGATTTCTTTCTTTTTCATTTTTCTATCCTTCTTTACCTCTTATGTAGGGGGAAAAGACTTTTGAAAAAAGGAAAAAAAGGAGGGGAATTATAGACATGATGTAAAAATGATAGGAAAAAAGGGTAATTATTGAATCTACTCCTAAATTAAGGTTATAGACATGATATAAGAATGATAGGAAAAAAGGGTAGATTACTGAATTTATTCCTATAGATCTTTGTATAGTGATACAAAATTAAGGCTATATTTTGGTTAGGTATTGTACCTACATAATTCTTAAAAATGTAATGTGAAGTTCTAGTCCTTTTGACAGCAACTATCACACTCTGTTTAGGATAATTAAGAAATGCAAGATGATAGTCATTTGAACTAGTGATTTTTATTAGGTATTAGTTTAGTTAATCTCAGATCTTTTATGAGTTAATCATATATTAAGTCATTAGAGTCAAGCAACATTTGCTTATTCAAAAACTGGAAATGGATAGATGGTCTTCATAAACCTCAAGAGATCTGAAGAATGTGGCATTTAAAGATATTTTTATTATTTTAAAAATTCTTTGACATGAGACTGTCAGCTCCAGACAGTTCTCATTGGACTTGGAAGGAGAAAATGAGCATCAACAATCTCTATCAGAAGATAATTCCTACTGGGCAAAAATGCCCCTGCCTTCTCAAGAGACTATTTACAGTCCAAAGATGGACCAGAGCTTAAATGCAGGTAAGTCAATGGCCTGATTCTGTGGAGACAGAATGGGAAAATCCTTATTTCCTGCTGCACAATTTAGTCTGTGAGATATGCTTGGCCAGAAGGCTGAAGATGATGCTCCAATGGTATTGAGAGATATTTGGGACTGTCTAGGCAACAAACTGTCATTTTTCTTTTTGGAAGCTGCTCTCCTGCACTTCCTACTCAATCAAATAATAACTTTGTCCCTTCGTATATCTTTCATGGGGTTGAAGACATAATAGATATAAAATTTCAATTGAACTTGAGTTGTCTAGGATTTTAAAGGATATTTTCAAATCTAAATCAAATCTTCAGGTTTATAACTAACTATAGGATACATTGGAAAATATTTAGGTTCAGAACTTTAGACACACCAAGATAGATAGATGACATTTTTTTCTTCTTCAAGATTGCCTGACACACTTAGTCTAAATATTATGTGTGCAACTTTTATATATAGTGTTCTTGATTGTTTCATATTTGTTCCTACTGTTTTTACTATATAAGTTAAAAAATAGTCTTTTTATTAGACACAAGGAGGGAATTGATGGGGTGATGTTATGCATTCTAGATGTTAATTAACCTGCTCCCAGAAGGTTGTTTGCTGTGTGTCAAGTAATGCTGTGTTACCTTGTTTGTCTCTGACTAAGGCCTGAGAATGGGCAAAGACAGAGGCAGGTGGGACGATGGCTCTCAGACTTCTGAAGCAGAGAGGTTGATGGGTAGAAGAAGGCTCCAGGAGAAGAAGCCAGAGGAGCATGAAGGAGGACACACACCATGAGTTAGGAAAAAGAACCTCATTCCACATGGCCTGGAACATTAGCATAGTGTGGAGAATGACAGCCCAAGGGGAAGTATTTATTATGGGGTCATATTTGGGGAATAGAATTATGAGCGAGCTTACATGGGCTAAGATTGCACAATCCAGGCCAAGGCTTGTTAAAATCCATCAGGTGTCTGTGTGCTTATTTATAATAGCAGGTTAAGGACCAACACCACTGACCAATTAACAATAATATAAATACAGGTTAATAATTTAATTAATTATTTCTACACACAGCACTGGCCCAGCAAGTGTCACCTCCTGGGTTTGGGCCTTACTATGGAAAATAAAACCAGAGAGACTACATTGAAGTGACAGCAACATATATAAAGCATATACTTTAATAATCAATATCATGAAACATCGATATCACAGATTTATCTAATAAGTGAAATCTTTCATTTTAGTGAAACAAAAGAATAAATAACATAAAAGTGACATTTTAAAGTAAAAAAATCTTAAAACCTATGTAAAATTAGTGCTTTTTTAAAATATTCATAGCTCGCCAAAATTATATCTTGATGTGAACAAAACCCTTGCGTAAGAGGATAGGTTTCTATATAGTACACACATCTCATGTCTAAAGAAACAGTCCTTGTTGTGTGTCACTGACACTGGATCACTGCTCACATCTCAAGCTGTGACTGAGCATCACAGCAGCCCCTTGACACTTTGAGAATTTCACAGGATCTGGCTTCTCATTAGCTTGAGACAACATGGGTGACACAACTCTTTGGTTGTGTCTCAAACACTGGATTCCTCTACTTCATATTTTTACTGTGGAATATCCAAGATATGCATCTGCTATAAAGCAAATCCATAGGGGTGAATTTATGCACCATTATCTTAGCTTAGATGCTCATATATGTAACCATGGGTTCCAGAGAAATGTTTTCAGCATTTAAAAGAAACCACAGTTATTGTTACAGGCTTCTTACACTTTCTTAAAAAGCCATTAAAAATGCAAGGGCAATAATCATGCGGGAAGATGCACTGACTATCCATGAGAATGTGTCTGCAGACTGACGTTTTGGATGCTCTTCATTACGTTTTATCATCTACCAAAATGAATTCAAGGTGACTGCCTCTGTGCTCTTGATGTGTTCAGGCTGAGAAAGGAATTTCCTCAGTTTATGGTGTTTTTCGAACCATTTTTAAAAGATATGAAAGAGAAGCTCCCTTTTAAAATCAAACACCCACCACTATAAAGCCAAACAGTCTAAGCCAGTGGTTCTCAATCTTCCTAAGTCTGTGAACCTTTAATATAACATTCCTCCTATTGTGTGGTTAGCCCCCAATCAAAAATTAGTTTTGTTGCTACTTCATAACTGTACTTGGTACTTGCTATTGTTATGACTCTTAATGTAAATATCTGATATGGAGGCCATGTGATATATGAACTCAAAAGGGGCCACAACCCACAGGCTGAGAACTGCTCATCTAAGCTAACCCCAATTGGGAACGCTGAATGCCTCTCTGCAATGGTATCCACACAGGCTCTTTGTGTGAAGGACTCACCACCCACAGCAACATCTGGGAAGGATGCTGACCATCCTAGTTTCACTCTGCTCCAATTCCTTCCAAGTTGAAGGACAAGCTTCATTAGCACATGGTTTAAATCTGGAAGGGGCAGCTTCTGGAAGTTGCGTAGACAACTAGGAAGTCTGAAGCATTCTAATATATCCAGGGAAAGTAAGTATGTAATTTCTTCTTGTGCCCCCGCACTTACCCTGCAGAGGTGCTTATAACCAACGGATAGAGATCACAGCTGAGTGACTCAGTGTGACTTACTGCCCCAGTACTTTGAGGACATTAGTGATTGCAGTTTCTGTTCATTTTTCTAGAACATAAGAATCGGTTGCTCCCTGATACAGAAATATAGGAAAACTGTTTTCTGCAAGTGAGGACCCAAGCATCCAAGCTGAGCGAACAGTGAGATTTGTTTTCTTGGATTCAGGGTCTGGCTGTAAATACAGGCCAGTTTCTCTTCATTCCTTGGGGTCTCACATGGGAATGCACCCAAGGCTGCTTCTTTCAGGCCTTCTGGTGACCCTGACCAAGGTCTATGAATGTGCTCCACACGATGCCACAGTAACATCCTTTAACTTATTCTTCAAGCTTTTACTCATGGCAGCTTCTGGAATTATAACCCTCAAGGGAAATGAATGAGTGTAAAGTTCAGATATTATTAGTCTAACAGGGACAAGAGTTCACACCAAACTCTGTATTAAAAAAAAAAAAAACCACAAGCTGTAAAAACCATAATCTTACACTCAACAGGGCTGTTGAGTCTTAAGTTCCACTAATCACTGTAAAGCAGGAGAGCATCCTGTGTGTCCCTCCTGCAAGCCAAGAGTAGAGCAAGTTTAGAAAACATAGATTTGTTCTGGGTATGCAACAGCAGATCCACTTTGAAAGGTAAGCAATGTGTGTCTGCCTCCCATGGGCGGGGAAGGAGGACCGGGATGGTGGGGGGCACATACCGGGCAGGTGGAGATGCTTTGCTCCCACTGGGTCATGCTCAGACTCTCCTCCAGGCTTGTGCACTTCTTCATCACCATGTCCCAGCCACAGTATGGGTCCTGAGCACCAATGCAGGCACTGAAAGCACACATGAGAACACACTGACCGGGCAGTTCATTCATTGTAGGAAAATATCCACAGGATGCCTCTGAACATGGAGATCTTTCAAATGTGAACTACGAAACAGACCTGGGTAAGGAGAGGACTCTGGGAAGGACTGAAAACCCCTGATTCCTATGTTGACATGACATGACTGTGATAGACTGACTGGAGGTGGGAGTGACCCAGTATTGAACTAGTTCAATGTTGGGGCTAATAACATTGCTTCTGATAGGCTGATTTCAATGCTGAGATCTGTTTACTGCCCTTTCTGAGACACTCTCTTGATTGGTTAATAAAAGTCGCTGATAGCCAATTAGCTGGGCAGAAAGGGAATAGGAAAGCAGGACTCCCGGAGATTAGAACAGGAACCCTGTGCTTTACACAGAAGATTGGTTCATTCCACCAGGAGACACAGAAGCAGATAGATGCCTTTGAGAATGCTGGAAGGTAATCACAGGCACATAGCGGTTTGGGATTAGGTGATCCGGGTTAACTGAGAGTAGCTAATTTAGACTCTGCCCAGCTAGGGTTAAGTGCTGAAATATTAAAAGGTCTTGGTATATTTACTTATTGGGGGAAGGATTGCAGCAGCTTGTAAGCTGTCAGTCCAAGCAATCCAGGCCTGTTGGACTCCAGGACTCCCCTCGAACCCAGGCGAATCTCCCATCAAGCTGCTCATAATTCCACTTGTCTGATATAAAACTTATATTAATTAACAGAGTTTAGGTTACAGGTGGAGTAGGCCATCCTTAGTCCTGGGGCTTTCCCCAGGACAAATCAGGCAACCAGTTAAGGCGGGCTAGGCTGCCCACTCCTCTGTCAAGCCACATGCTGCTCTGCCGCCCTAGTCTTACACTTTATACTTACTAATAACTACAATTGATAATTAAATTGCAGTTTCAGTTCAAAGTGACATGTTTATGCTTGTAGCTCACCAAGGGGCTGGGAGCCATTCCTCACTGATAGAATGACACACCCAGCATGCACTTCACCTTGGGATTTGCTCTGCCTGAGACCCCACTTTCACAAGTATGAGTGACTACAGAACAGTTACACTTGGAGAAACATTCAAAGGGCTCAAGTTCCTTTTTATGTTTTTTTTATTAAAGTAGCGGGGCCACTAGATAAAATCCAAAGTCCAAAAGGAAAGGCATGTGATAGACCCCCTCCTCTGCTCAGGGCCTTCCTTACCTGCAAAGCCACCTGAAGACCTGAAACAAGGTCTTATTAGAGTGAAGGTTTTGGGCCCTGAAACTCTGCCTGTGATACCAGCTCTGTTTTTCTACAATGCTTTAGATTCTAGGTGATTTAAGATTCCATTACTCTTTAAATATTATGATTGCTATTCAAACACAAATGCCCGTTCCATAGAAAGACCATATACTTAAAACTTACTCCTGCTCTATACAAACTCAATCATTCTGATTTAATGCTTTTGGAAGTTGGGTCTCTTACAGAGGCCACATGAAAAGGAAAAGTTTCCAGTGGATATACCTATAGTGAAAGCAGCATTTCTGTTCTTTCTTTTTAAAAAATTCTTCTTTCTTTATTCTTTTTTTAAATAAATAAATGTATTTATTTGTTGCTTCAGATTACATCTTCATCATATTGTCCTCTTTCCCCCCTTCACAGCCCCACCCTCCCACCCTCTTCCCCCTAACCCTTCCATCCCACTCCTCTGGAGTGGAGTGTGCCTACATAACAGTCCCTCGCCCCAGTTTAGAAGTCATATGAGGGCCAAGAGCCTCCTCATACACTGGGGGCCTACAAAGCAGTACCACCAGTGAAAAGTGTCTCATTGCTAGGGAGAGAAAACTAAAAAACAAACAAACAAACAAAAAATAAAAAGTAAAAAGTCTATGTCCATGTTCCCTTTGGTGCATTGGTTGTAGTATAGATATCCTGTACTATATAGCTAAATTCCTACTATAAGTGAATAGATGCCATGTACATCCTTCTGAGTCCGGGTTAGCTCACTCAGTATCAGCTTCTCTAGTTCCATCCATTTGGCTGCAAATTGCATAATTTCATTGTTTCTGATAGCTGAGTAATATTCCATTGTGTAGATGTACCACAGTTTTTTAATCCATTCTTCGGTTGAGGGACATCTGGGTTGTTTCCAGTTTCTAGCTATTACAAATAAGGCTGCTATGAACATAGATGAGGAAACTTCCTCATGATTCCGTGAGGAGACATTTCGGTGTATACCCAGAAGTGGTATGGCTGGCTCCTGAGGCAAAGCTATTCCAAGTTTTCTAAGATATCGCCATACTGACCCTCCATAGTGGTTGCACAAGCCTGCACTCCCACCAGCAATGGAGGAGTGTTCCCCTTTCTCCACACCCTCACCAGCATGTGCTGTCATTTGAGCTTTTGATCTTAGCCATTCTGATAGGTGTGAGATGGAATTTCAGAGTTGTCTTGAGTTGCATTTCTCTGATGATTAAGGATGTTGAGCATTTCTTCAAGTGTCTCTCAGCCATTAGGGATTCCTCCTTTGTGAATTCTCTATTTAGCTCCGTCCCCCATATCTTGATTGGATTATTTGGTTTCTTGGCATTTAATTTCTTGAGTTCTTGGTAGATTTTGGATATTAGCCCTCTGTCAGATGTGGGGTTGGTGAAGATTTTCTTCCAGTGTGTAGGCTGCCGTTTTGTTCGAATGACAGTGTCTTTTGCCTTACAGAAGCTTTTCAATTTCATGAGGTCCCATTTATTGATTGTTGGTCTCAGGTCCTGAGCTGTTGGTGTTCTGTTCAGGAAGTTGTCACCTGTGCCAATGAGTTCAAGGGTTTTCCTCACTTTCTCTTTTAGTAGATTTAGTGTGTCAGGCCTTATGTTAAGGTCTTTGATCCACTTGGACTTAAGTTTTGTACAAGGTGATAAGTAAGGGTGTAATTTCATTCTTTTACAAGTGGACATCCAGTTGGATCAGCAACATTTGTTGAAGATGCTGTCCTTTTTCCATTATGCAGTTTTGGCTTCTTTGTCAAAAATTAGGTGGCCATAGGTGTGTGGGTCCATTTCTGGGTCTTAAATTCGATTCCATTGAACTACTGGTCTGTTTCTATACCAATACCATGCTGTTTTTTACAACTATTGCTCTGTATTACAGCTTGAAATCTGAGATGGTGATACCTCCAGAAGTTTTTTTTATTGTACAGGATTGATTTAGCTATTCTGGGTTTTTGGTGGTTCCATATGAAATTGAGAATAGCTCTTTCCAGGTCTATAAAGAATTGTGGTGGTATTTTGATAGGAATTGCATTGAATCTGTATATTGCTTTTGGTAGGATGGCCATTTTTATTATGTAGATCCTACCTATTCATGAGCATGGGAGATCTTTCCATCTTCTAAAGGCCTCTTCCATTTCTTTCTTCAAGGGCTTGAAGTTCTTGTTGTACAGGTCCTTTACTTGCTTGGTTAGAGTTACCCCCAGGTATTTTATGTTGTTTGTGGCTATTGTGAAGGGGGTTGCTTCCTTTATTTCTTTCTCAGCCCATTTGTTTGTTGTATAAAGAAGGGCTTCTGATTTTTTTGAATTAATTTTTTATCTAGTCACCTTGCTGAAGGTGTTTATCAGCTGTAAGAGTTTTCTGGTGGAATTTCTGGGGTCACTTATGTATACTATCATATCGTCTGCAAATAGGGATAATTTGACTTCTTCGTTTCCAATTTGTATCCCCTTGATCTCTTTTAGTTGTCTTATTGCTCTAGCAAGAACTTCAAGTACTATATTGAAGAGATATGGTGAAAGTGGGCATCCTTGTCTTGTCCCTGAGTTTAGAGGAAATGCTTCAAGTTTCTCACCATTTAATTTGATGTTGGCCACTGGCCTGCTGTATATTGCCTTTAGGTATGATCCTTGTATGCCCGTTCTCTCCAGAACTTTTAGATGAAGGGGTGTTGGATTTTGTCAAATGCTTTTTCTGCATCTAGCGAGATTATCATGTGCTTTCTTTCTTTCATCTTGTTTATGTGGTGAATTACATTGATAGACTTTCATATATTGAACCATCCCTGCATTCCAGGGATGAAGCCTATGATCATGGTGTATGAAACTTCTGATGTGTTCTTGAATTCGGTTTGCTGGTATTTTATTAAGTATTTTTTGCATCTATGTTCATGAGGGAGATTGGTCTGAAGTTCTATTTCTTTGTTGGGTCTTTGTTTGGTTTAGGAATCAGGGTGACTGTGGCCTCATAGAATGAGTTTGGCAATGTTCTTTCTGATTCTATTTGGTGAAAGAGTTTGAAGAGTATTGGTGTTTGCTCCTCTTTGAAGGTCCGGTAGAATTCCGTGCTAAAGCCATCTGGCCTTGGGCTTTTTTTGGTTGGGAGATTTTTAATGACTGTTTCTATTTCCTTAGGGGTTATAGGGCTGTTTAATCTGTTAATCTGATCTTGATTTAGTTTTGGTAGGTGGAATCTATCAAGAAAATTGTCCATTTCACTTAAGTTTTCAAATTTGGTGGAGTATAGATTTTTAAAGTAGGATCCAAATATTCTCTAGATTTCCTCAATGTCTGTTGTTATTTCTCCCTTTTCATTTCTGATTTTGTTGATTTGGGTTTTTTTCTTCTGCCTTTAGTTAATATGGCTAAGGGTCTGTCTATTTTGTTGATTTTCTTGAAGAACCAACTCTTGGTTTCATTGATTCTTTGTATAGTTCTTTTTGTTTCTAAGTTGTTGATTTCAGCCCTAAGTTTGATGATTTCCTGCCTTCTGCTCCTCTTGGAAATTTTTGTTTCTTCTTCTTCTTTTTTTTCCTAGTTCACCCAGTTTAGCTGTTAATTCACTAATATGAGCTGTAACAATTTTGTTTTTGAAGGTACTTAGTGCTATGAACTTTCCTCGTAGCACAGCTTTCATTGTGTCCCATAGGTTTGGGTATCTTGTTCCTTTATTGACGTTGGATTTTAAGAAGTCTTTGATTTCCTTCTTTATTTCTTCCTTGACCCAGTAGTCATCCAGTAAAGAGTTGTTCAATTTCCACGTGTGTGTTAGCTTTTTGTTGATTCTTTTGTTGTTGAAGTCCAGCTTTATTCCATGGTGGTCTGATAAGATACAAGGGGTTATTTTAATTTTCTTGTATCTGTTGAGGCTATCTTTGTGTCCAAGTATAGGGTCGATTTTGGAGAATGTTCCTGTGAGGTGCTGAGAAGAAGGTGTTTTCTTTTGTGTTTGGGTGAAACATTCTGTAGATATCTGTTAGGTCCATTTGGTTCATGATCTCTGTTAGACTCATTATTTCTCTGTTTGGCTTCTGTCTTGATGATCTGTCCATTGTTATGAGTGGGGTGTTGAAGTCTCCCATTACTAATGTGTGGGGATCTATGTGCGATTTAAGTTTTAGAAGCATTTCTTTTACAAATATAGGTCCCTTTGTATTTGGGGCATATCTTTATTCTTAAATTCAATAAGAATGCAAGAAAGAATAAAACTTAAAAAATGAGTTTAAGATACTTGATTAGAGAAAGTCACATCAGCAGTATGAAAAACTTGGGTAAAACTATTTTTAGTATTATTTCTATCTACTCTCCCAACAATGATTTTGTCCCTTAGATTTAAATAGTTGCTATTATAAAATAAAAAAACATTGATATCTGATATTCTACAGCATAATTGTCAGGTTTAGAGTTGTTACCAGACCAAGAAGACTACAGCAGCAGGATTTAAAAATGATTCTGTCAGCTATGAAGATAGCATCCTATTGTTGGACACAAACACAATGTTTCCCACAAATCCTTATTATTTCCTGTTTCATATCAGAAAAGACAGATTATTTTGTCAAAGACTCATTCGAAGGGAGCTCAGGTGGGTGGGATACTAGAGTTTGACACAATAGAGTCTAGTCTCCAAGGCCGGAAGATTGAATCAAGAACCACTGGGGCCCATTAAAGACTTAGGTTGCCCTGTAAATACTGCACACTTCAAAGGGCAAACAAAACACTGAGAAGAGAGCACATTTCTCACACACATGTGAGTCTCTTCATTTGTTCAGATAGATAGTGTCTGGTGAAGGATTTGTTGCATGGAGCTGAGGCTGATCTTGAACTGGATATCCGACTGCCTTAGTACTCCAGATCCTGGGACAGTAGGCAAGTACTATCATGTCCAACACTACCATGTAGTGTATTTGATTTGTGACTTGCAAGTGGAACACAGGGAGCTTTTGAACCCACCTTTCAATGAAATGTGTATAGAGTCCAAAAACATCACTCATGGGCAATGGCATCTCAGAAGAATCTGTATTAACTGACAGTAACACTTCATGAACAAAGAAAAAAGGATTTATGTATTAAATTTTTATTATGTGCTAACCTACTATATAATCTCCATTCTCTGCTATCATTCTGATCATAGACTCAGAGAATATGGGTTCTTGCTCACTGTTCCATACTGATGACTATTCAGGGTTCAAATGAGTCCCAAGTACACAATGTTTTTATTTATATTTTATACATAGGGTGTTTTATCAGCACACGGGAATGGTCATATTGTTAAAATCATGACTTTGGTAAATTATACAGCAATAAAAATCTTAGGGGGAGCTCAGGCACTGCTGCTGTTGACAACTTTGGAGCAGGTCTAGAGCCAAGGATGCTGCTGCAGCCCAGGTTTTCCATGGAATTGTTTGTATAGCTGTGTACCTGAAGCTCAAAAGCAGGAGGCCTGTGGTGTAGCTATCAGATAGGGATGTATATTCTTAGTAAGGCCTTTCAGTTGTGCTTCTCCAACTGATGAATAAAACTATCTAGCTGACTGGTTAGAACACATAGATTACTTAGATTTCTATTTAGACCAGTAGCATGCTGTCCTTAAATATACAACAGGAAGGAGATTCTCAAACTGTCGGTTAGTCAAAGCAACAGTAAGTGAATCTCAGATCCTACAGGAGTCATTTTTATCTATGGAATAGTTTTAGCACATTTGACTCTTCTTAGAAGCCTGTATGCCAGTGTAGCGGTAACACGATTACACTGAAATAGTTCACAAATAAGAGACAAGGAAGAAAAGCACTTATGATGCAGAGGTGTAGGGAGGAAAGCTCGGCATAGTAGAAGGCAGGAAGACCACAGCTCATCTCTCTGATGTCATATATACATTTTCTCTGGCTTTACTGTGTATCTGGGCCAATACGTGTTATTATTGCCAAAGATAGATCTATCGTGAAGTAGAGGCTCACTTCATGAGACTAAAGTCCTAGGGATTTTGCATATATAATACAATGCTATCTTTAGTGAGGCATCTCTGAAATTGGGTGTGCTTCATATCCTACATACATTAAGCCTGTGCCTTTTCCTAATAATCGCACAATGAGCAATAATGTAATGTACAGTTGTTAGCACTAGTGGAGGTCACAGAAGTTTGTGCTGTGTTTTCCATCACATTTTGAAAACTTCTTCACCTTGGCAAGGTTCAGAGGTGTTATTATAATGTAAAGGACATTGTGGTCCAGCCTGACTCCATCTGGGATTCCTCTTAGAGAGAGAGGCTCTGTTCTGTTGTAAGTAGCATGCAGGCGCGTGTGCTTTCTTTCCCCCTCTATATTTAAACAGTTACTGTCATTGAATGCATAGAGAAGTTGTCACAGTCACCATTTAATGACTTCAGAGTAACCCACTGAGTGAAAAATACATTGAATGTGCTGTCATGACCTGGTGCTTAGTTCTAGAAGTTGAGAATTAGAAAATCAGTTATAATTCTGATATGGATTAAGAAATAATTGGACATCAGGTGAGGGGATTAATTCAGAGCATGGTATAGGATCAGTTTTAATGATAAATCCATTTTGGAATAAAATGTAATACAACCCCAAGAACCTTTGACTCAATTCTACATTAGATATTCAGATAATTTTATTTACAGCATAATTTTTCATTAGATTCTGAGCCTCACACAGGCAGGGTCAGGGATGTATCATTTGCCATCATACACTCAGGAATTGCCTTCGTGTTTAGAATGTATTAAATGCTATAAATACATTGTGAATGAAATGACAAAAGAAATCCACAGACTTCACAGGCTAAGCAAATGAATGACAATATAGTTGAAACTTCAGGATGTTGGGATTTGGAAATCAATAAATTAATTGTAGAAGGGGAATATTTACTTTGTAAAGTGACTGTTCATCAAAAGGTCCTTCTGGATGCTTGCATGATACCCAAATAGTTGCCTGAACGTGTCTCACTGGGACCATGGTGGATGCTGTCATTTTATTAGCATGTGGTAGACTCTCTGATTGGGCAGATGGTATCTTTAGAGAACACTTAATTAATAATGTGCCAATTTATTATGTGTACCTTTGAAAACTTTGACATTTAAAGCAATGAATGTCCTACAGTACTTAATTTCCATGCTAATTTTCTTAATGAGATATTAATGACACTATTACATGCTAAATAAATTTAATGACCAGACACCAACTCTTCCCAATAAAGCCCAAGATTTTTGCTTAATGGTTCCATCTTTCTTTCTGATTTTAGAAGAATACTTCCCGTTTCATATATGTGTTTTGTCTGTTCCTGGGCCAGCTTTTGTTTCTCCTCAATTACATTACATAACAGAAGTAGGAAAGGGTCAGCCACTTCCATTCTTTTTGCTACTCATATCACCATACCTTTCTACTTTTTCACAAAGTGTTAGCTGCCCCCCAACTGGGTTATGAGAAAACAGCAGAAAAGACAGAAGCAGGGTCCACCTGTCAATTCATCAAATATCTACTGAGCCTATTTTGAGGTGTACATGGTGCTGGAGGCCAATGGAACCTGGAGGCAGAGAGCAAGCCAGGCCTTGGGCCTCAAGATACTGTAGCAAGATAGAACCTGTGCTGTTCTTAGTTTCTGCTCTAAGAATGCAATCATTGCCGCTTACAAATGCTCTCTTTTATTCAGATAGGACCTTCATATACAGAATGCAAGCTCAATGACCTGGTGGGCTAATCTTATCTTACATAGGTAATGAGTGCCAAAAAAAAAAAAAAGAATATAAGAGAGTTCCCAAAGTATAGAAATTCTGAGATTCAGAAGACATTAGGTTTTACAATACATATTTGTAATTTAGTCATTTATTAAGTTTAATAACTTGTTTCTATATTAGCATATATGCAAAATAAATACATATGGTCAAAGTACATACTGCTTTAATTCTGGAATTAGTGAATGAAAGTCTATAGGTCACATGTACCCTGTTGAGTTTTACCCAAAGGGAACAAGCACAGGGATGTTTTTCACGGCAGCACTCTGACCACCGCTCCTAAATGCTCCCAAGCCATAAGGTATGGCTCAGTAGCAACTGGTCTACTATATAAGCTTTGCCAGAACACTGCTGCAAAATATTTAGATCCTGGGATAATGGGTTTCCAGGAGTTGCTATAAAGTCGTCCCCTTCCTGCTTCCCTCCTCTGTGAATTCCAGGGCTGATCTCATGAAGGTGGCCCTCATCTTTCTGCTTGCCCCACTGGGGCTCTGCTGAGGCTTTCTGTCTTGCTTCTCTGAAGAGACAGCTGCAGGTTCTCTATTGGCTCAACACCTCAGGGAACCTCATGGACCAGCAGGTGCCTTGGCTGTCCTGTAGCATTGGTCTCTGACCCTTGATGCTTTGGTGTCTTTCTGTGGAGTACTGTGTCTAAAGGACGATCGTGTCTTGATTGGTTGTCTAAGCCCCAAACTCTCTAAATCCAAAAGAATCTTGTATATTTTACCTGTCCACTTATTGCCATGCCAGGCTTTTCTTATCTCGTAGCCTTGGCTTGTCATGCTGACCATACCCCAGAGCAACTCCTTCCTGGCTACAGGAATATTTGGAGTATTTTCCTTTCTTTTGCCAAGAATCTTTGCTGAGCTGCAGATCTAGTCAGTGTGAATGACTTCAACAGTGTGTGTCAAGAGCACTCCCACTATTCTTCCAAGCTTTCATTTACTGATAATTGAAGAGCTGTAAATATCTTAGGACTTGCAAGACTTCCAGAGGTCAGAGGAGATAAAAGCCCAACTTCTAAATATGGCTATGAAAGCCCGAGTCCTGTGGTCATCTCTGCTTCCTGACTCGGCAAGATAGAACTCTCCAAGTGCAATGCCCAGGTCTATCAATACTCTGAGCCAGGTGATTTGGCATCAGTGTATAAGCCAGGCAGGGATTTAGTTAGTGGCTCTTCTGTCAGCTCCACCCTCTGCTCTGCTATATAGAACTTTCCTTCAAAAGACTGACCCTGGCAATGTACACCAGGAGCAAAGCACCCAGGAGGAGGTGATCATGAGGTATTGTCAAACCTACAGGCCAGATGTTAGATCCCAGGTACTTCCAAAACCAGTAAATAGCTGCTCATGTAATGAAATATATAAATATATGTGCTCAGTCATTGTATAGAAAAGGATATTCACAGAGATGACACCAACGCCAAGGCCCTGGGTTTGGTTTGATCATCTGTGTGATCCTCCACGATATTTATTAAATGGCAGTATCCAAGCATGCTAACATTAAACTAGATACATTTACTCACTTTTGTGATAAAAGTTGAGTAAACTATAACTTTAAGGTGTTTTTCTTCTAAAATAACTTCTAGAGAAATACCCAAAGCTACTATGTTGTTTTCTGAGCTATAATCAAGATGATGAACCATGGACAGGCTGGTACCCTCCCCCAAGGATGTAGGATGACCCTGAGAAAAACTAGAACATATACTCAACTTGGGATGCTTGGGAACCTGACCCATGCTGGTTTCATCTGCCATATGGCAAACACAAAGTTGAGAAAGTTGATTGGAAGACATCGCAGCTAACAAGTTCCATGTTCCTGGGATAAGGAGTTTCATGTTCCTAGTGCTAGAGCAGTGGCTGTCAACCTTATTAATGCTGTGAACCTTTAGTATAGTTCCTCATGTTGTGGTGACCCCCAACCACAAAATTTCATCACTACTTCATACCTATTTTTTCTATGGTTATGATTTGGAACATAAATATCTGTGTTTTCCAATGGTCTTTTGAGGGTTGTGACCCACAGGTTGAGAGAAGTCTGTCCTAGACGGTTTGTCTTTAAGAAATGTAGCTGAAAGTGAACTCAGTAGCTTCTCATGAGGTCAGCCTCTATCTGTGGTGACAACTCTGCATAACGTGGACACCATTGATGTAGCATGGATTTGGGTACAGGCAGGTGGGGCCTGATCCAATAGGAGGCAGGTGATTTTTGAGTGGGACACTGACATCTGCACCCCTAACCTTCATCTGAACAAAGAGTGGAATAGTATGCCACTTTCAGAGGTGGCTCAATAATCAAGGAACATGTGACAGAAATGTAAAAATCACATGAATTATCTTTGAAAAGTAGATAACCAACAAAAGGAAAGCTATGAAGATTTCTTTGAGACAATTTTCCCCTTCAAAAATGTCATATTTACATTTGAGGCACATTACACAAACTCACTTTCTCTTTTTAAATATTGTAAAATTTCATTTGTGAAATTGATTTCCTAAAACTAAAACCAAATTATAGATATTTTACTACAGAATGGCATTTGGCAAAGAAATTACCACATGATCCTGTTATTAGCCCATTCCTAGTCAAAATGCTGAATTAAGCATATTTCTGAAAAATTAAAAATGTTTCTGTAAAAAACAGACTTCTATTTTTCCTGTAACTCATTTTAAGAATCCAAGCATGCAGTGTTTACAAAATAAAGTCTTTTTGTGAGTTTTAACTCAGGAGGCTTTCTCATCTGTCTATATGAAGAAGACACTTGGAGAAGCACATTGGAATACATACAGAGGGCTGCTTTGTTCACAGTCTTTAGAATTTCCTTCTCAGATGGAATAGTAAGAGCCAAACACAAGCCTACTGACTGTGGCACACAGAAACCCAGTATATCAGCTCACAGTGGAGTTATACTTTTTTGCTGTTTCCCTCCAAGCAGGTCAAAGATAACAGAGGGGAGATTCAACTACAAGAGACACATGAACTCCTCCTCTCCTATGGAGGCTAAAGAAGATGCACACGCGGCCTTATTCTCCTCCACAGAAGCAAGAACGGTTCAGTTCTTGCATCTGCATTTGGTGGCTCCAGCCTCTGTGGAGAGTCAAGATGGGGTTGATGAAGCATGCCATGACAGACAGTAGGCATCATACCTCAATCTGGCCCATGATTTAGTTTACTGAGTATACTCACTGAAGAAAAGTAGAGTGAAAGCAGTAACTTGTCTTATGCTTCACAACCCCAGTCCTATTCTATGCCAGAAACAGCTCACCCAGCACAGACCTATGTTGTCCTGTCCTGACCCCAGCAAGTCCCTATGAGAACTTGGCTCTAAACAGCAAGGCTTGGGAAACTGGTATCCTTCCAGTCATATTTGGCTAAGATGTGCCTCTTATATGGCTATACACCAACCACCCTGTTTTCCAGAGAATGATCAGCACCCAGAAAGGAGTGAGATCTGCCTCAGATTAGTCTTGTAGAAATATACACAGAAATACACACATTTGTTAATAGAAATCAGACATACACAAAAGAGGGTCACTAATAAATGTCACTATCCATTAACAACACTCACAGTCCAATTAATAAGACCATCATGATACTGTTTTTAACTCTTCCTTATATCAAGGAAATGTCATACAGATTTCATGTATAGAACCACCCTGAAGGGAACACTATATGGTTATACATAAAAAAAAGAAAAGAAAAAAAAACTTCCTTCTACATAAGAACATGCAAAGAGCTTTTGATTTTACAGTGTACATAGCATCCCATTTGATTTTGCAGCAAGTCACATGAGTGAGGTGAGATGGTGAGGCTGAAGCACTTTGGGAGTCATGGTCAAAATTATCAGTGACAGGTGTATACTATGAACTTCCTGCCTTAGGCTCCCTGTATAGAAACAGAATGGCCTGTGCCAGGGAGGGTCTTGCAAGTGGTATAGTAAAAATGTGACTTCGACATACACCTTCAGGTATGTGTTGCTTAGGGGAATGGATAAAAACAAGGCTGCCAAACTCCTCTAGAGCAGAATTGGGTCAGAGGCTGGAATTCATGTTCAATCTCCAGCACTACAAACATTACAATACTAGTCAAGTTCATGGAGTTCACAGCCCTCTTCCATTTCCTGAACACCCAGGCCCATGTGTTTCCAAACTAAACTTCAGAATGCATTGTGGACGACACTCCTTAGGAAGTAAGAGGATGAGATGACTCAGCTGTTAAAGGCTAGGGTCACAACCAAAACTGTAAGAACATAGGAGGCCAGACCACTGAGTGGAGAAAGCAATGATGGCGAGTGGCTTTCCCAGTCCTTCCACAATTTCCTTCCTTTAACTCCTGTTTCCATGATGATGGAACCTAAGGAATCAACTACAGCCAAGGCTATGGGGCAGGACAATATGCTATTCTGTAGTCTTTCAAATTTAACAATGACGTATCATGTAGACTTAACCACATCTATTTTCGGTTCCAATCTTATTTATATATAATATATATTAAAATGTTATATATACTTATATTTCCTCTTTTTTATTGTGCTTGAAATATTTCTGCTTACTGTTACCTACATGGTTCCTCCAAAGATAACCAGGGATTAGTGGCATCATAGAAAGGCATTTTAATGAAAATGCTGCATCCTGGAATGTAACATGCACATAGATGTGATGATCTACAGTCCTCTGACTGCAAGAGATTTGAAAAACTTCTTGACCCAGTTGCCCAAGGCACAGGGAAACCCTTGGGATTCCTTACCTGCGTTCTTGATGCACGTGGCACCTCTTCAGGGGGATCTTGGCCACATGCTCCTGCATCCCCACGAACAGCACACTCTGGCTGTGGAGGATCTGCAGGCTCCTGATGGGCTCCCTCCTCCTCTCTGGGAAGAGCTCAATCTCTTCCAGCAGACAGCTGCCTGCAGTCTGACTCAGGGGAGCTCGTACTTTCTTAATGGTGCCATAATCTGTGAAGACAAGATGGGAAGGAGATAAAGTGTGCAGGTAGCACAGCCATCCTCAGTGAAGTAGAATATGGACAAAGTACATGGCCATGATTCTGCAGCCTGTGAAATCATCTGGACATCTTTCAGTAATGCAGAGTCCTCTTCAATGGGACACTTCAGATGAAGGGTTCAGGCACAAATGTCCTTTAAAGCTATGTGGTGATACGCCAGTACAGTCAGTGCAGCAGGGCTGATCTATTACTTGCCTTTTCAGTTGCAAGCTCGGGAACAAGGGACATGCTAAATCTCAGTTGCAATCAAAACAGTTGTAGGATACCAAGAGAGAAAAATCCCATTTGAACTTGACTTATGCCTAAACTGACCCAAATCTTCACGGCCCCAGGCATTTAGTGCTGCCAGTGGTGAGCATCCTCTCCACCAAGCAGACTGGCAGGCTCCTGTTAGCTCAGTGATTCTCAACCTTCCTAATGCTTTGAAACTTTAATACAGTTCCTCATGTTGTGGTGACCCCCAACCATAAAGTAACTTTCATTGCTATTTCATAACTATAATTTTGCTACTGTCATGAATTGTAATATAAATATGTGGTATGCAGGATATCTGATATGAGACTCCTGTGAAATGGTCATTCAATCTCCAATGGGGTTGCAACCCATGGGGTAAGAATCACTCTTTTACCTCGTCCATCAAGGGTCTATTACGGATAGATAACAACTTGTGTCAGCGAGATACACAGGAACTTGCCCGCAAAATCCAGACGCCTTGAAGCACCACCACCAACTATCAGCAATATCTGGAGTAATCTTGAATGCACCAACTGAACAGCCAACCACAATCTCAGGTTTTAAATTATAATGATTTTTATTTTATAAACACAGAACCAACTTTAGATATTATCTTAAAAGCAGAAATAAAACTAGAAAGTTTTAGCTTGAAGGAGTTTCATCCAAATAAATGAAAAAGACCGAACAGAAAATACTTTACACTTTCTACCTTTATAGAAGTCCTTAGATAATACTGTTAACATTTAAAGACAAAACACATGTGCACAGATATATTACTTTGACTTTACTTAAAATGTAAATCTTAAATATCACCAAAGAACATTTCCTCAAAAACTGGCTATATATCATATATACAGTGTCTGTGATAACTGCTTAATTTTATTTCAAGCTAGCTGGTTAAATATGTTAGTTTTGAAAAATATCCAGCATACACAGAAGACTGAAAGAAGCATGTCTGTGTGCAGGCAACAAAGGCCATTCAGAAAATTCATGGCTCAGTGTTGGAGTGGTCTCTTTATGCACTGTGTCAAGATTGTCTTTGTGTTATTCAAATGCTGATTTCTGTACCCAGAGAGTTGAGTACATGCCTGACTTTGGTATTGTTATTTTCATGAAGCACCTCCTGCCTCAGTATTTTGTAAACATTGTTCTCCAACATCTTCTGATTGGTCAAGTAAAGAGCTGAATGGCCAATAGCTTAGGTAAGAGAGGATAGGCAGGCCTTCCAGAAAAGATAGGACTCTGGGACAGAATCAGAACATGGAGGAAGAAACAGGTGCCAGGATTAAGATTGAGAGGTAACAAACCACATAGTAGAATGTAGATTAATATAAAGGGGACTATTTAAGGTAAGTGTTAGTTGGGAACAAGCTGAAGCTATGGCCAAGCTTTAATAATAAATATAAAAAGTCTCTGTCTTTAATTGGGAGCTGGTGGTCCAAAGAAAGTCTCATTTTAGCTCACAAACGTAAGTGTGAGAGACCATTTCGATAAAGTCTTTATTCTACAATAAAACTTCCTTCTGACTTGATGATCAGAGTTCATGTTCAGTCTTAGTGATTTCAGTTCAGCATGCACACGGCAATAGAAAGCTTAGTACACACAGCATGGATGCCTAGGCAAGGTATGATGGGAGCTTCAGGGCTAAGAGGTGACTTGAGTTCAGATACCTCAGCCACAAGACTCCTAGACTTCCAAAAGACACTGGCAGATGGAGCTGTTAGCTTCCCAGAGAGCAACAGAGCCTTCAACTCTGCTGTCAGATATCACAGCAATGGAGTGAATGCTAGTTCAAGTCAGAGGTTGTGGAGAAGCCAGTGGTAAGTAACATGGCTCAAATAGTAAAAAACCACTGGGGTAAAGCTGAACCATCTAATCAGTTTCTGCGGCACTAAGAGGCAGGGCAGGTGCAGGTCTAACAGGAGAGTGACAGTGACTACTTTATGAATGTGGCACCCTAGCATGGTGTGCAAAACATAAGCAGAACATATTCAAAAGTTAAACAAAAGCCCATTTGTATTTGTTACTTATATTGTTTGTGAATTAACACTTTGAGAAACCTGCCAAAATTAATACTAGTCCTGCAATCAATTTCATTGGTATTGAAAGTCTTACAAAATTTTAGTAAGGATCAAATTTTAATAGAGCTTTAACAAATTGATTCCAACATACCATCAATGATGAAAAAAATCAGTACATTTTTTTTCACACCATGTACCCAGTGCTCTAGCCAATGCGAGCTTAGCATTTGGTTATAAGATGGAAAAAAAGAGAAAAGAGATTCAAATATTGGTCTAGGGTCCAGGGCTTGGTTGTCTCTCCTTATCTATGGGAACCTGATAGCATAAGTCCCTTATGAAATTCTCATTCCATCAGTGTCAGGATTATTATTTTTTTAATTAATTAATTATTTATTTAATAATTTATTTTTTATTTCTTCAAGTTACATCTCAATCATAATCCCCTCCCTACTCCCCCCTCCAGTCCCACCCTTCCACCCTCCTCCCCCTCAACCCCCCCCTCCTCCTCCCCTTTTTTTTTTTTTTTTTCTTTTAGTTTAAGGTATTTCTTTTTTTCCCCCAACAGCTCTCCCTTTCAGTCCAAAAAATGGTTCTTTTTCTTATAACTATAAATACAATACAAAACAACAGAAATAAATAGGCCACAATTATAAGAGTTATATGGCTTAGCATACATTCCCAATGTCCAGTCCATATGTATTTAGCACCTGACTTTAACATTCTACTATCTAACCATCTCCATGTGTTTAAAGTTCTATAATTTATTTTTTATTCCTTCAAGTTACATCTCAATCACAATCCCCTCCCTACTCCCGTCTCCAGTCCCACCCTCCCACCATCTTCCCCCTCAACCCCCCATCCTCTTCCCTTTTTTTAAGTTTAAGGTATATCTTTTTCCCCCCAACAGCTCCCCCTTTCAGTCTAACAAGTGGTTCTTTCTCTTATAACAAAAAATACAATACAAAACAACAGAAATAAATAGGCCACAATTATGAGAGTTATATGGCTTAGCATACATTCCCAATGTCCAGTCCATATGTATTTGGAACCTGACTTTAACATTCTACTATCTAACCATCTCCATGAGTTTAAAGTTCTATATCTAACTCAGCTTTCATACTAACTTGGATCACAATTTTAAAAACATCTTCTTAGATCCAGAACACCCTCTTAGTGTGTCAGGATGGCCGAGTGGTCTAAGGCGCCAGACTCAAGCCTACCTTCCCCAGAACACCCTCTTGATTCCTAAACAACTCAAAATTTAACTATGAGACTCTAGCTATCTATTCTTCAACCACCTCAGAGACCTGAGAGGGATAAATATATCTGATTATATAGGAAGTGCAGGGCCCGCAGCTTCCAAAACTAAGAAATGACATACCAGTGGCTGCCTGGATAGTTCCCATTTTCTCTCCATACATTACAGCATCGATCTTCAGCCGTTTGGCCCCATTTCTCTGATAGACATTGATTGTAGAGCAGGAATTATAAAGGACTTGCCTACCCTGTCTTGGCAGAGCTAGGCTGTCAACTTATGGGCTTCCAAGTTTTGACCTTTTTGGACAGCATTCTGTCTTCAGTTGAAGCAAGGGGTTTATCTTGCCAAAAGATAAGCTTGCCACTAATTCAACCATCTCCCACTGGAGATTCTTTGATGATCATCTTCTACTTGGAGTAGAATAGGGGGTGCTGTCAGGAGCTGACATGCAGTGTGAGGTGAAGGGGCTGATAGGTTAATATAAGTTAGATTTAGTGAATAC
>CAJQZJ010028198.1:0-10497 GCA_907164525.1 Lophiomys imhausi | reverse complement strand
GTCTATCAACGTCATTGACCATATAAACAAGATAAAAGAAAAAAAAACCCATGATAATCTCGCTAGATGCAGAAAAAGCATTTGACAAAATCCAACACCCCTTCACGCTAAAAGTTCTGGAGAGAACGGGCATACAAGGACCGTACCTAGAAATAATAAAGGCAATATACAGCAGGCCAGTGGCCAACATCAAAATATATGGAGAGAAACTTGAAGCATTTCCTCTAAACTTAGGGACAAGACAAGGATGTCCACTTTCACCATATCTCTTCAATATAGTACTTGAAGTTCTTGCTAGAGCAATAAGACAACTAAAGGAGATCAAGGGGATAAACATCGGAAACGAAGAAGTCAAATTATCCCTATTTGCAGATACATGATAGTATACATAATCCACCAGAGAACTCTTTCAGCTGATAAACACCTTCAGCAAAGTGGCTGGATACAAAATTAATTCAAAAAAATCAGAAGCCCTTATTTATACAACAAACAAATGGGCTGAGAAAGAAATAAAGGAAACAACCCCCTTCACAATAGCCACCATCAACATAAAATACCTGGGGGTAACTCTAACCAAGCAAGTAAAGGACATGTACAACAAGAACTTCAAGCCCTTGAAGAAAGAAATGGAAAAGGCCTTTAGAAGATGGAAAGATCTCCCATGCTCATGGATAGGTAGGATCAACATAATAAAAATGGCTATCCTACCAAAAGCAATATATAGATTCAATGCGATTCCTATAAAAATACCAACACATTTTTCATAGACTTGGAAAGAGCTATTCTCAATTTCATATGGAACAACAAAAAGCCCAGAATAGCTAAATCAATCCTGTACAATAAAAAAACATCTGGAGGTATTACCATCCCAGATTTCAAGCTGTACTACAGAGCAATAGTAGTAAAACCAGCATGGTGTTGGTATAGAAACAAACCAGTAGATCAATGGAATCGAATTGAAGATCCAGAAATAGACCCACACACTTATAGCCACCTAATTTTTGACAAAGAAGCCAAAACGGCACAATGGAAGAAGGACAGCATCTTCAACAAATGGTGCTCGTCCAACTGGATGTCCACTTGTAAAAGAATGAAATTAGACCCATACTTATCACCTTGTACAAAACTTAAGTCCAAGCGGATCAAAGACCTTAACATAAGGCCGGTCACACTAAATCTACTAGAAGAAAAAGTGGGAGAAACCCTCGAACTAATTGGCACAGGTGACAACTTCCTGAACAGAACACCAACAGCTCAGGACCTGAGATCAACAATCAATAAATGGGACCTCATGAAACTGAAAAGCTTCTGTAAGGCAAAAGACACTGTCATTCGAACAAAACGGCAGCCTACAGACTGGGAGAAAATCTTCACCAACCCCACATCTGACAGAGGGCTAATATCCAAAATCTACAAAGAACTCAAGAAATTAAATGCCAAGAAACCAAATAATCCAATCAAAAAAAAAAATGGGGGACAGAGCTAAATAGAGAATTCACAAAGGAGGAATCCCTAATGGCTGAGAGACACTGGAAGAAATGCTCAACATCCTAAATCATCAGAGAAATGCAACTCAAGACAACTCTGAGATTCCATCTCACACCTGTCAGAATGGCTAAGATCAAAAACTCAAATGACAGCACATGCTGGCAAGGGTGTGGAGAAAGGGGTACGCTACTCCATTGCTGGTGGGAATGCAGGCTTGTGCAACCACTATGGAGGTCAATCTGGCGATATCTTAGAAAACTTGGAATAGCTCTGCCTCAGGACCCAGCCATACCACTTCTGGATATACACTCAAATGCCTCTTCACGGAATCATAAGGAAATTTCCTCATCTATGTTTATAGCAGCCTTATTTGTAATAGCTAGAAACTGGAAACAGCTCAGATGTCCCTCAACCGAAGAATGGGTTAAAAAACTGTGGTACATCTACACAATGGAATATTATTCAGCTATCAGGAACAATGAAATTATGCAATTTGCAGCCAAATGGATGGAACTACAAAAGCTCATCCTGAGTGAACTAACCCAGACTCAGAAGGACACATATGGCATCTATTCACTTATAGTAGGATTTTAGCTATATTGTAGAAGGTATCGATACTACAACTAACACACCAAAGGGAACTTGGACATAGACTTCTTATTTTTAATTTTTATTTATTTTTTATATATTAGTTATATTTTTTCTATTTTTTAGTCTTTTTTATCTATTGTCTGCTTATTGGTTTGTTTGTTTAGCAGTTCTCTTTCCCGTGCAAGGAGACACTTTTCACTGATGGTACTGCTTCGTAGACCCCCAATGAATGAGGAGGCTCTTGGCCCTCATACGAACTCTCAACTGAGATGAGGGACTGTTATATAAGGACACCCCACCCCAGAGAAATGGGATGGAAGGGTTAGGAGTTAAAGAAAAAAAAACGAAATGTGATGTTTTGGCCTTTTACTAGTAATTGTCATAAACTGATTAGGATAATTAAGAAATGCAAACTAATTGTTATACAAGCCGGTCATTCTGTTAGGTACTATGACAGCCTATTATAGTTACTTTCCAAGCTAATCAGAAATAAACCTGCTACGAGACAAGCAACATCTGCTTACCCTAATATAAGAGATAGATAGGGCCTCTTCAAAAACCTCAAGAGATCTGCAGAATATGACATTCAAAGATGTTTTCGTAACTTTAGATTTTTTTATATCAAGACATATCAACTCCTGACAGCACCCCCTATTCTCCTCCAAGTAGAAGATGAGCATCGAAGAATCTCCAGTGGGAGATGATTGAATTAGTCACAAGCCTATCTCTTGGTAAGAAAAGCCCCTTGCTCCAACTGTAGACAGAATGCTGTCCAAAAAGTTAAAAACCTGGAAGCAGGTAAGTCGACAGCCGAGCTCTGCTAAGACAGGGTAGGTAAGTCCTTCATAACCCCTGCTCTACAATCAATGTCTGTCAGAGAAACGGGGCCAAATGACTGAAGATCGATGCTGTAATGTATGGAGAGAAAATGGGAACTGTCCAGGCAGCCACTGCTATGTCATTTCTTAGTTTGGGAAGCTGCAGGCCCTGTACTTCCTTTAAAATCAGATATATTTATCCCTCTCAGGTCTCTGAGGTGGTTGAAGAACAGATAGCTAGATAGCTAGAGTCTCATAATTAAATTTTGTGTTGTTTAGGAGTCAAGATGGTGTTATAGATCTAAGAAGATACTTTTAAAATTGTGTTGGAAGTTAGTATGAATATTGAGTCAGATATAGAACTTTAAACTCATGGAGATGGTTAGATAGTAGAATGTTAAAGTCAGGTACCAAATACATATGGACTGGACATTGGGAATGTATGTTAAGCCATGTAACCCTCATAACTGTGTCCTATTTACCTCTGTTGTACTGTATTGTATTTATTATTATAAGAGAAAGAGCCATTTGTTGGACTGTAAGGGGAAACTATAGGGGGAAATAAGATATACCTTAAACTTAAAAGAAAAAAAAGGGAAGAGGATGGGGGGCTGAGGGTGGGAGGGTGGGACTGGAGGGGGAATATGGAGGGGACTGCGATTGAGATGCAACTTGAAGAAATAAAAAATAAAGGAAAAAAAGAATCTGGCATGAGACAGAAACTATGTTCCGTTCTCTGAAAAAAAAAAAAAGCCCCCATTTTACACAGTCAGTGTAATCAGTTCCAAAAAATTCAGTTCCGTGCTTGGGAGGTGGGTGATTCAGTTTGAATTTTAGTTCTGACACATATACTCTATGGGAACTAGGGGACGTTATTCAGCTTCTCCATTTTCTTTTCCTTTTTTTTTTTCTCACTTAATTATAAAGGACTAACTGAGACCATGTATTATAAGTGCATTTGATGTATTTGTTCATTATTACAATTTTTATTTTATTACATTTTATTTCATCTGCTTGAGTGTTTTGCCTGCATAGAGGTCTATGCACTACATACACACTTGGTGTCCACAGGGGTCAGAAGAAGGCACTGAATCCCCTGTAACTACATATATGGACAGTTCTGAGCTGCCATGTCGGTTCTCAGAATCGAACCCAGGTCTTCTGGAAGAGTAAGTCAGTGTTCTCTACACAGATTTGTCTCTCTAGCCCCCTTTTATTATTAATTTTCATGTGGAATGTGGTAAATTTGATGATCTTATAAGGAGTATGTTTATATATATTGGACTTGTAAGGCAGTATATTAATTTTAGGAAGAAAAGGGATATTTTAAAATGTGAATGTGTCTTTTACATTTCTACTTTCCATTCTACTTTCTTTCACTCACCTTCCACACGATGGACAGGAAGGAGAGAGAAAAAGAGAGGGGAGGGGGAAAGGCAACAAAAAATTACATTTTCCCTTCTTCATAAATCTTGAACTGTTGACACCTTCAACTGCTATTTAAAAATGAGTGTGTAGCTCAGCATAAATTCAGGAGAACATCAGGCTGAAAATTCTCCTCTTCCATGAAACTGACACCAGCAACTTGTATAGCATATGGAGATCTTACACTTGGAGGAGGCATCAAATGCTCTGGTCCATGGTTTCCAGCAATGATTGTCAATGGAATCAAACAGCAGTACACTGCTCCAGCAGGAATTGCTGCCCAGTTGGCTGGTTGCAGAAATGAAGCCACAGACTGCCAACCTTTCTCCCATGCTTAGCTAGGGTTAGGGTTAGGGTTAGGGTTAGGGTTAGGGTTAGGGTCAGGGTTAGGGTAAGTAAGTACGTAAATAAATAAATAAATAAATAAACAAACAAACAAACAAATAAATAAATAAATAAATAAATAAATAAATAAATAAATAAATGGTCAAAATGAAAAGTAAGGCATAGTTGGTGCCCCTAAAGAACACCAAAGGGCCAAAAAGACTAGTGGAGTTGGCTCAGTTTGTAAAATGCTTAGGGACTTGCAATTGTATCCCTCCCTTTTAGCCATGTTTTGGCTGAGAGCAACTTCACAACCTTCCCTTCCAACTCAACTGGCCAAGTTCCTTTGCAAACTTCCACCTCTTTTTTTGCCTCTCCTTTGGCTCCCAACAAGCACACAATTAATGACTTTTTTATTGATGACATTTTTTTAAAGATGTCTACACTGCAGGTAAGGAGGTCTTCGTTCATTCTCTGCATTCCCCTTTTCTCCCACTCTGAGGATTTTAATGGGTTAAATATTTATGTCAAAGAAAGACCTGTTGTGGAAATGTTCTGCTGTTGATGTTGGGCATGAACTCCTAGCACTAAGGATGCAGAATGATTGCGAAATCCAGTCCAGTCTGGATTTATAATACAGTGAAGACCAACCTAAGTTGTATAGTGAAACTCTGTCTCAAAAGTAAATGAATACATAAGTAAATAAAATGAAGTTTGTCATTTTTACTTTTAATGACATATTAAATAGTGCAAAGTTGAATAGTATAAAAAGGATAAGCATATACATTCTATAAATACCTAAGAGACTAATAAACATTCCATAATACCTTGAGCAGAATATTATTGTGATCTTACACTATTAGCGAAAGAGCATGAGAAATAACTTAACCACAGGTTTCAGAATGTTTATCAGTAAAAGCAAAGGAGAAGCAACATGAGAGTCAAACATTCTCTTGTGGTTTAGAAGTCATTGTCCAAATTAGTTGCTGAAAAAAGAAACTAAGTAATGAGAAATACAGAACCATTAATATTTTGATCTGACTAAAAGTTAGCTGAAAGAATGATTTTCAAAATTACAATCATCATTCAATAACCACAGAAGCTTCAAAACAGAACACAAATTAGCAATCATGAAACCCATCAGCTGCTCTAATAGCAGCTTACTGGTATATGGTGACTTATACTCTGAAATAAAATTTCACAGATGTTTTCTTTTTTTTTTTTTTTTTTTTTTTGTTTTGTTTTGTGGCTGGAGAGACAGCCGTGGGTGCTGGGAACCGAACTCTTATATATTTGGTTGTGAGCCTAGCCTTTAACGGCTGAGCCATCTCTCCAGCCCCACAGATGTTTTCTTAATAATCTTTTTAAGTAGGTGGACATACATCATCATCTCTGTTTTTTGGTTGAAAATACTGAAATCTAAAGAGATTATGTAACATGGAAATGTCAGACTAACATTTGTTTCGTTGTGTAGAGGATAGGTCTTGTCTTTTTTCTTTTCTTTTCTTTTTCTTTGCTTTGCTTTGCTTTTCTCTCTGCTGGCCAAAGATGTTAATATTCATCATATAATGGCTATCCTAATTTGCCTGAAAGAGTTCAAATATTCTCTTATAAATATGTGTGTGAGAGATAGATAGATAGAGAGAGAGAGAGAGAGAGAGAGAGAGAGAGAGAGAGGGAGGGAGGAAAGAAACAGAGAGTTATTTTGGTGTTAACATTGTAATCATCTGTTGAATTCAGGGCCACAAATGAAACACAATTTTTCTTGGTATTCATGCCTTCTGTGTTGTGCCCTTGTTATTGGGCTTATATTTGCTTGAATTAAAAGAACATTGTGGAAGTGATGCTGTGCTGGTTTGGGGGCCAAGGCCTACTATCTATGACTTTGAGCACTTGAATACTTAAATAATATAAAAGGGCTGTGACTTCTCTGCTGAGAAGGCCACCCAGATAGAGACATCATGTGGAAAGGACACTTTAAAATTGAGAGGCTATAAGATCACATTAAGAAAGAAGCTGAGCTATCCCATAATCTTTACCAAAGCCAACACAATCAACTTGTCTGCTGACCATAGTCGCATTAGTGGCCCTGAAGAAGATCAGCAAAATTCCTCACTGAGTACAGCCTAGCTGGCAGGACTGTGTGGAAATGAAGAGTAAGTGATATTATTAAGCTAATGTGTTTGTAGTGGTTTGCCACACAGCACTAGGCAACTGAAATAGATATGCAAACAATGGACTTCATTGTTCTTGTCAAGTACATAGTCACTGAATGAATGACTATTCCCTAATCTTATCTCTCAAGGTCCTGGTGACATTTTATGATTTCTGCAGTGGATATGCTGCATCATCAGGAAAAGGGAAAGGCCTGCTGCAAAAAACTAGAATGTTCATGAAATTGACTTATTTCTTGTGTAACCAAAGCAATAACTCTAGTAATTGTTTGAGCCAAAGATCCAGGCCCAATGTGGCAGCCAAGATATGAAATGACACTCCATAAACTCACAGTTTCAATTTGCATCCGTGAATGCGTTTTCCCCCTGTGAAGTCTGTGATATATGTGGGCACTTTCAGCTCTGGAGATGTCAACCAGGAGAAGGTAACAGCAGCTTGGCCAGGGACCTGAAGGTCTGTAGATTAGCACATTTTCAGCACTCTGTTAATTGGGAAAATTGATGAGACTGGTAAAAGACTGAGGAAAACAGTGTCAAAATATATGTGAAAATGAAAATGATGATGTAAGTGGGACGTTATGAGCTCTGAGGTAAATTCAGGCATGGGGCAGCATTCTTTGACACACACTGTCTCTAGATCATTTGTATCTGCTGAATTACTTGTAACCAGTATTTTATTTGTCTTTTTAATTAGTTATTAATTTTTTAGGAGAAGGATCAGGATCAGCATTTGCTTTAATTTCCCTTCTCTTCATATGAAAACCATCCCAAACATTAAGAGATTCCCTCAATTGTATGATTTTAGAGGAAGATAATTTAGGGTACTTCATGGGAAAGATAATCATGGCTTGTGTGATAGAAGTACATAGTTCAGAGGTACAGAAAAGACCTAAGCCAGTCTACAAAAGGATCTAGCTTTTACTTTTCCAGCTTTCTGTGCTGTCCTTCTGGTCTCGATATCCAGTGTGTTCTGTGATTTTGTTTTTGTTTTTGTTTTGTTGTTCTTTAGTTGATTGGTTGGTTACTTGGTTGAGTTTTTTGTTTGTTTGTTTGCTTGCTTGTTTGTTTATTTTCTGTTTTGTTTTGTTTTTGAGGCAGACAATGTTTGTTAAAAAACTAGCAGATGGCCAAGGAAAGTATGACATACAGTCCCTGCCCTCAGGGGATTCAGAGTTTAGTTCAGGAAGCAGCAACATGGCTCTTCATTCTTCTCATAGTCAGAGGAGGCTCAGAGAAACTAATGATGAAATCAATCTCTATTTCTGAATGAAAAAAGGAAATAAAAAGGAAAGGAAACATGACTGGTCCTAGGTAAGGTAGAGGGGAAGGTTTATTATAAATGTGTGTGAGAGAATAGCCAGAGGCAGAGACCTCTGGGAGAGTCCAGAATGGAAATGACCATACTGAGCTGGGCCATGTGGAGACAGTGGGAAACAAATGGAGAGGGGAGAGAGGGAACCAGGTGCAATAGCCAGGAAGCCCAAAGGTACAAAGAGAGCCGGTAACCAAAATGGTTGGACTATATAGGGAAAAGCAGCACAGCCCACTGGGATGGAGATTTCATTAGAGGGGTAGGGAGGGGTATACCAGCCAGGAGGACTTGTAACAGGTAGAGGCTGAGGAATGCAGGGAGAACCTGGCAGCCAGTGTCAGTTTTGATATGTTGAATAGGACTCTCAGCCATTTGTCCCAGGTTTGAAACCTAACAATTTCAATTTGAAGAGATGGGAGCAAATTAAATATTTATACACCCATTTCTTTTCCCTCCCTTATTGTTACATATTAATAGTTCTTTCTTTTCAACCCCTTTTTAGATGTCCAAAATGCCACCAACTTTGATATTCATCAACTACTCTATCACAGTTTACATTATATAGTACCCTAAAAGTTAAAGTACAATTTTTCATGGCTATTATCTTAACATTTTCTAAAAGTTAAATAGAGCATGAAATTACATTTTTATGTTTTGGACATATAAATTGATTGGGAGATGTCCATATAGGGGGTTTAAAATTTGAGGGGTGGGTCTGAAGAGATAGCTCAGTAGTTAACAGTGCATAGGAATGTGTGGTTCCCCGTACCCATAGCCACTCATAACTGCTTGTCACTTTAGCTCTAAGTGGATTTGAAAACTCTAACCTATTCAGGTAACTGCATTCACATGAACATACCCACACACAGACACATATGATTAAAAGTGAAATAAATCTTTGTTCTCTCTCTCCTCCTTCCTAATTAGGGCCCCCTCATTTTCTCATTTCCTATTTTTTAAATGTTTATTTATTACTTCAAGTTACAACTCCATCATAGTGCCCTCTTTCCACCCTCCCCATTCCACCCTCACACCCTGTCCTTTCTCTCCCACCCAACCCACTTCTCTGATGTGGAGTGTCCCTACATATCCGCCCCTCTCAGTTCAACAGTCATATGAGGGCTAAGAGCTTCCTCTTGCACTGGGGGCCTTCCCTCATCATATCACTTGGCCTGCTATTTTCTTCTCAGTTCTATTCCCTATCATGCTTTCTTTTCATTTTCAAAGCAACTAAAGAAAAAGAGGCCATGATTTTCAAAGAAAGTCAAGTAGAGGGTGTTATTATGGAAGGGATTGGAAGAGGAAAAGAAATGGGGAAATGATGTCATTACATTATCATCTCAAAAAATAAAAAAAAATGAAAAAAATATATAAAAGTCAAAATGGTAAGTGGGGAGAAGTATATATGAGAGTTTGGAGGGAGGAAAAGGAGGAAGAAATATAATTAAATTATATCTTAGAAGCAAATCAAAATGTAACAAAATTATATATTGTCAACAAAATTAAACACATATACTGTTATTTTAATCAGAAGATGTAGAGGAAAATTGTGAGTGAGTGGAGGATATCTTAAAAACAAAACAAACAAACAAGCAAAAAAAAAAAAAAAAACACACAGAAAGCAACCCAGAGTGCACTTAGGGAAACTCAATCTAGTGGGAAAAGGGTCATGGGGTGCTGGAATGCGTTTCTAATTGGATGTCAGTAGGGCTAGCAAGATGGCTCAACCTCCATCCTTTTGACCTGAGATTGATGTCCAGAATCCATGGTAGAAAGAGAGAACAGATTCCACAAAGGTGTTCTCTGATCTCCACATGAAAAACCATGGCATGTATGTGCCTATGTGGGCACACACATAGACACACACACACACACATACACACTCACTCACTCATGCATGCATGCATGCATGCATGCACCACATAAATAATAATAATGAACAAAATAGTTTTAAAGCTGGTGTTCAAAATTCACAGATTCATTGATCAACTTGTCTGTTTCTATACCAGTACTGTTTTTATTACTACTGTATTATATTGCAGTATAGCTTGAAATCAGGGATGGTGATACCTCCAGATGTTGTTTTACAGTACAGGATTGATTTAGCTATTCTGGGTTTTTTGTTTTTCCAAATGAAGTTGAGAGTTATTCTTTCAAGGTCTGTAAAGAATTGTGTTGGTATTTTGATAGGAATGGCATTGATTCTGTATTTTGCTTTTGGTAGGATGGCCATTTTTATTATGTTGATCCTCCCTATCCACAAACACAAGAGATCTTTCCATCTTCTGATATCCTCCTCAATTTCTTTCTTCAAGGACTTGAAGTTCTTGTCATACAGGTCTTTCACTTGTTTGGTTAGAGTTAC
>CAJQZJ010028192.1:0-28303 GCA_907164525.1 Lophiomys imhausi | reverse complement strand
AAAGCCGTATGTGCTCTTCCTGTGCTGTCTGATGTTGCTGGCCCTGATGTTCAGCATCCTGGTAGAAGCCATCAAAAGGTACATCAGTCCCCAGAAGACAGAGAAGCCCCTGCTGGTTCTCAGTGCTTTAGTCACCAGGCTGTTCTTCAATGTTCTTAACTATGTCATCTTCTTAGATTGCTGTTACTGCTCAGGGCCCAGGGCCCAGAAAGACACCAAAGCAGGTAAATACCTCCCTGCAGATAGCAGTGGCAAATTTATTGAGTCTGGCAGGTGCTCTTCCCATTTGAGGGGCCTTGGAAGGTGCTATTAGCAGAGTCCCTGTTCATGTGAGCTCTTGTTCCTGTGACTAGTACGATTGCAGAGCAAATTTTTAGGGTTTTTAGTTTTATTTCTTTAGTTTTTTGAGACAGGGTTTCCCTGTGTAGCCTTGGCTATCCTGGAACTCACTCTGTAGACCAGGCTGGCCTCGAACTCAGAGATCCTCCTGCTTCTGCCTTAGGAGTGCTGGGATTAAAGGTGTGCACCATCACACCTGATCATTTGTAAGGGGAGACACCTGGCCATTGCAGACAGCTGTGAACGTACCATGTGGTGCTGGAATTTAAACCCGGGTCCTTTAGAAGAAAAGCTAGTGCTCTTAACCACTGAGCTGTCTCTCCAGCCCCTACATGTCCTGTGTGCCTACATGTACTCTAACATTCTAGTGTTTTCCATGCCCTCTTGTTTTTGGTATTCTGTAGAACACATCACTTCCTTCTAGCACTTCAGTGTAACAGTAAATTTTTATTTATCATACATATATTTATTAATACTTAACAATTACCTAACAATTGTCTATAACATTCCTAAATCCTAAACCCAAACCCTAACTCTGAACCTAGCACCTAAAAGTTCTTAGTATCTATAATAAAAGCATTTAACATTAACCTAAGGTTTCTCAAAAGGATATTTTTCTCTGAGCGTGGGTCCTGATGGATGGCTGGTCTTCATACAATTTTCAGTTTTAAAGTCTCTTAAAGTCTCTAAATATCTTTAGTCACTTTTGTGGTCTTAAGACCAGTTAACATATGAAACTTTCCCAGGCAGCTCACCTGTTCATAAGTCCCGGAGCTCTGTGTCTAAACACTCCTGAATCTCAGGGAGAATCCATCTCCTCTCCAGAACAGAAATGGGTCAACATCAGAGGGTGAAACTTTCTGATGAGATTGTGATGCGTGTTTTTCCACTGGTTGAGGAAAACGTTAAGTGAGTCAGGAACAGGAGAGAGAGAGCCCACCCTCCGTCTACATGAATCCTAACTTATATATCTTCACCTGTCGGCAGAAGCTTTTGTGTACTTTTCCAGTTATGTCCCTAGGCTCAGTCTTTTTCAAAAAAGCTTTTCACAGAGGGGCGTGAATTCACAGGAGGTCCACAGATGTGGGCAGGTGCCTCAGGGCATGTCATTCACAGCAGAGAGCTGTGAAATGACAGCAGACCTCCGGAGGGCAGGCACCTCAGGGGGCATGTCCTGCCCCTAGCCCTAAGATCAAAGAGGTTCTGGTCCTTGGCAAGATCCCAAGGACATGTAAGTAAGTCTTTTATCTTAAAGTCCAGTCTTATTCCAAGTTCCCTATGGTATTATATGCTAACACTAAACCTACCACACTTAAGCATCAGTTATAGGAACTAATTGCTTTGTTTCATTTCCTATCTTCAAATCTTAGTTTTGAAAATTGGGATTTTATGTATGTATGTATGTATGTATGTATGTATGTATGTATGTATGTATGTATGCATGTATTTACTTTTAAGGTTTTTCGTGACAGGGTTTCTCTAACAGCTCCTGGAACTCAGTTTGTAGAACCAGTTTGTAGACCATACTGGCCTTGAACTCACAGAGATCCACCTGGCTCTGCCTCCCGAGTGCTGGAATTTAAGACATGTACCACCACTCCAGGCCAAAAGTTGTGATTTTTTTAACCATTTGGTTATGAACATGTACAGTGATACTAGTCTCTGTGGTACACAAACACAGTAAATTAGGAACTCATTCAATGGAGTGGGTGTTTATCAGGATTCTCCATCTTGACATTTTGGCATTCTGAGCTGAATGTGTCTACACTATAATATATATTACAGCTTATTTAGTAGCATTCCTGGTTTCTGGTCACAAATCCCAAATCATTTCCCAGACCTGTGACAACCAAAAGTTCCTTCAGACATTGCTATGTGTTCCCTGGGGAGAAGTTTTGTGAGCCTCTGTACTTCTAAACTACTATCAGAAACCACATTTAAACATTATTGATGGACCCTTTCCCCTTCCAAGCTCAACAGTGTTTTTAGTATCATCATTCTGCAGGATTCATACCCTCCCTCTCCCAGACTGACCTGGAACTCTCCATTCTGTAGCCCTAGCCTCCTGAGTCCAGGAGTCACAGGCATTCACCAACACACTTGGATCAGGATTTCCTGTTTACAAGCAGTGTTTTTAAAAAGTCTTTCATTTGTTGTGCTGAGCCTTGAAGCCAGACCCTTGCTTACATGGGCATCCACTTGACCATTGAACTAACCCTGAAACAAAGCACTTAGCAACCCTAAGGCAGCAGACCACATTATCCTTGAGCACATATTGAGTTAGATAGAGGCTAGCTTTTCTACATAAGATTTGCGTTTGGTTACATTTTTTATTTGAGTTTTGAATTTTATGATCAACTCCCAAAGTATGCCACCCTATGCCCCCTTCCACTTGTCCTATGAGAGACTCAATCCCTTTTTGCTTTGTGAGGGCCCCTGCACATGCCCCTGGGCTAGCAAAATCCATGCAAGATGAGTATTTGAGGAAGGACCAGTAGGTGTCTCCAAATCCATTGCTTTGTTTTCACTGGAGACTTTCATAGGTGACTACTTTGTGTGGGTCTCTTCTGGCCGAGAAACAACCTTGGAGTCCATGTTGTGAGATATTATCATAACATGGGCTTGTTGGGGATAGGAATCAGGACCCCTACCCAATGTCTCACTACCAGAGTGAAATTTTACAGGGCTCTCTGTGAGGACAGTTAGTCTTACTGGTTGGGGTCCAAGAACTGGGTGGCCCAAAGAAGAGTAAGGGTGTCCAGGTTAATCTGGTAATTACTCATCGGAAGAGGGAAGGAGTGGAAGAAGTGTCTAGACCAGATGTGTCAACGGGGCTTTGGCACTGGGGAGGGGTCTGGGCTTTCAAAGCAGATAGGCGGCTGCAAAGTATTTTGGAGAATATGCCATCTGTTCCAGGGTGAAGGACTGGAACGTTACTTGTATCCAAAGGATATTATAGATTTCTAGGAGCATCGGGACCTTATAGGGTCAGGTCTTTGTTACATCTAGAAAGAGAAGAAATCAGGATGTACTCAGGGCAATCTGGGGTATCTGGAAGGAAAGGGGCATGAAGAGACATTCATAAAGGATAGTCATTTCTCATTGATTGGTAGAAGCTGGAAAACAGGAATCCTTGAGCTTGGTGGGCCCTAGAGGTGTGGGGTAAAATTGTGGGGGAGACTTCTCAAGTCTGGAAAGGTGGACCCAGGAGTTAACATTAGTTAATTTTGTGGCAGTGTGATGTAACAGTAAATTTTTATTTATCACACATTTATTAAAACTTACCAATTACCTAGCAATTGCCTATAAAATTCCTAAATCCTAAACCCAAACCCTAATTCTAAAACTTCTTAATAACTATAATACAAACATTTAACATTAACCTAAGGTTTCTCAAAAGGATATTTTCCTCTGAGCATGGGTCCGTATGGATGGCTGGCTTTCATCAAATCTTTTCTTCCCAAAGTTTTTTAAAGTCTCTGAATTTCGTTCGCCAGATCCCAAGACAGTTTATCAAACAGGAATTGCCTTTGAGGTCTTAGAGTGAAAAGTTTCTTAGGCTCACCATTCAGATATTGCAGGCCTACAGGGGTCTTGTTTCCAAGCTGAAAGCCCCGAGGTCAGGGGGGATGCAAGCACCCTGCTTAGACGATCCAGAATACCAGCAAGAATCCGTCCCCAGACCTGCAACAAGAGATTGAAACAAGAGGGTGAAGCCTCCCGGTGAGACAGTGATGTGTGTTTCTCTGCTGGATGGAGGAGGAAAATGCTGCTGATTGAGTCAGGAACAGGAAAGAGTGCCTCTGTCCACGTGAATCCTGCCTTAAATATCTTCACCTGTCGGCAGAAGCTTTCGAGCACTTCCAAGTCATGCCTCTGGGCAGTACCATTCAGATGCTTTTCACAGAGAGCTGTGAAATGACAGCAGACCTCTGGTGGGCGGGCACCTCAGGGGGCATGTCCTGCCCCTAGCCCTAAGATCAAAGAGGTCCTGGTCCTTGGTGAGTTCCCAAGGACATGTCAATTCGGAAGTAATATCTTAAAGGCCAGGCTTTTGCTATCCCTATGCTATTATATGCTAACACTAAACCTATCACAGTGTGGGGTTAGTGAGATGACTTTGTGGGGGTCCTGCCATTTAGATGTTAGGAATGGAGTGGATCTGAGATGCATATTGCATCGTCCTATTTTGAGATTAGGGTAGGGGGTATCAGGTAGGGGATGAGGGTGGGCAGAGTCAGTATAATTCCAAAGCTCTGTGCTGGGAAAGGACAGGAGTCTTGAGATAGGGAAATTGGGGTGCATCTACTGTGATTGGCTGGGCATGAGTGGTCTCCCATCATTGAGTTAAAATGGATCGATTAGAGATTTGTCTTTCAAGCCTGAGTTTGAGCAGTGCCAAAGGCAGGGATTTTACTGAGTCTTGCTTAATTCTAGAGTTAGTTTGGTAAGGGTATTTTTTTTCTTTCTTCCTTTTTTTTTGTTTAGGTTTTTTGAGACAGGTTTTCTCAGTGTAACAGCCCTGGCTGCCCTTGAACTCACTCTGTAGACCAGGCTGGCCCCGAACTCACAGAGATCTGCCTGCCTCTGCCTCCCAAGTGCTGGAATCAAAGGTGTGCACCACCACATCTGGCTGGTGAGGGTATCTTTTACTCACTTCACTTTCCTCAAGGATTAGGATAGGATTCCACATCGTGTGGTACCCAAGTGAGTGAATTTCTTTGAATGTTCCAGTTGAAATGCTTCCTTCTAGTGGCTGCTGCAGAAGTGGCATTTCATGTATTTACATTTTAAATGAGACCAAATAAGCACTTCTATCTTTCTTCACCTCCAAATCTTGAATTAGAACTTTTTCCATTTAAGAGTTTATTCTTGCTTGGTATGGTGACACACACCTTTAATCCCAGCACTTTGGAGACAGAGGCAGGTGAATCTCTGTGAGTTCAAGGCCAGCCTGTTCTACAAAATGAGTCCAGGCCAGCTATGGATACACAGAGAAATCCTGTCTCAAAAAAAAAAAAAAAAACAAAAGAAAGAAAACAAACAAACAAAAAAGAGTTTATTCTTATCATACAGAGTACTTTCTTGGGAAAAAACTTTGCAGCTCCAGCAGATATTATAAGTTAATTTACAAATATAAAATTGTGTTAGAAATATCCATAAAAGTTCTTATGATTCTTCACCTACAAAAATACTCAGAAAAAAATTTATGCACAAAATATGAGGTTAGGTAGTTTCTTTGGTTATCTTTTTACATAACAGTTAATAAACAATGGTGATGCAATTTGTACATTAAGAAGCCATTAACATTTCCCATACATTTCTAAAAAATTTAAGCTAATGCTGTCAGTTCTAATATACAGGGGACATGAAACTCTGCCTTAAAAAAACAACAACAACAAAAGAAAACCTCTGTACTTGGAAGGGAGAGGACGGTGGATCTCTGTGAGTTTGAGGCCAGCCTGGTCAACAGAGGAAGTCCAGGACAGGAAGGGGTACACAGAGAAACCATCTCAAAAAACCAAACAAAAAAAAAATTGTCCAGCCGGACATGGTGGCACATGCCTTTAATCCCAGCACTCGGGAGGCAGAGGCAGGTGGATGGATCTCTGTGAGTTCGAGGCCAGCCTGGTCTACAAAGTGAGTCCAGGACAGCCAGGGTTACACAGAGAAACCCTGTCTCAAAAAACCAAACCAAACCAACAACAAGAACCAAAACAACCCTCCCCACCAAAAAAATAAAGGAATTGCCCCTACCCCATGTGGTTCCTGTCTCGTGGCAATATCTAGAGAACATGGAAGCATGGGAGCTTATAGAATACCCTCATTTTAGTGGAGGGTTGTTCCTGTAAATCCAACCTTCCTGTTTGTTAGCAATCTTTGAATGAGTTCAACTGATGATGACCAAGTGTTTCTTGTATAATGATGTGCTAGTTCTCCCCACTACAAAACGATTCAAATAAAGTTACCTCAGAAAATGGAAGGGTGGTGATGGTGCTGAAACAAATTTATATACATATAACTTTTCAAAAGAAATTGACCAAATGAATAATTTCTCATTAAAAACTAAGATTAGTCCAGGCGTGGTAGTGTACACCTTTAATCCCAGTAGATCTCTGTGAGTTCAAGGCCAGCATTGTCTACATAGTTCCAGGACAGCCAGGGCTATGTAGAGACCTTGTTTCAAAAAACAAACCACCTGCATAAATATTGAGGATGGCACAGAGGCAGGACTTTATAGGGGTATAAATGTGGGCCCTACTTCTGTTTACTGCTGCAATATTCTTAACAGCTATTCTCAATACTACTCTCAACAGAACCAGTGTAGAAACCAAGCAATAGATGAATAGATAAAGAAAGTGTGATATGTATACAAAATAGAATTTTATCCAGACTCCAAGAAAAAAAAAATCAAATGTAGGCAATTCAGGAAAATGGATGAAACGGGAGATAATGAAACAAAATAAAGTAGGTACAGAAAGACAAATACTACATGTTGTGTGTGTGTGTGTGTGTGTGTGTGTGTGTGTGTGTAGGTAATGAAAGTAGAAAGGTAAATTTGAGAAGGAAGGAATATTTAAAAAGAAGGGAGGAGGAGGGAATGAAAAGGTAATGAAATACACGTGAAAAGAAAGTGGAAGGAGATATTATTTGTCTGGTAGAAGTAGACTAACATGAGGGACACAGAGGACAATGGATGGGCAGGAAGGGAGGGGAATGATAAATAAGATCAAATACAATGACGTGTGTGAAAATGACATTAGGATGCCCATTATTTTCCAGGTTAACCAAAAATTTTTAAGTATGAATTGTGGGTAACAAAAAAAATCATTGCTGATATAAACATGTCTACAGAGGATCCAAGATGGCGGCGGCCTGTGTGGACGCAATTTAATCTCAGGGAAAACAGTAACAAAATGGCAAGTGTTATAAGATGCTGTACAAACAAATCTGAGAGACTTGACCCCCCTGGGTGTCACCCAATTACCCAGGGACCACTAAAAGTCCCTGGGCAGGGTGCTCCCTCCCACTCTTGGAACCGCACGGACTGTGGTGAGCCACAAAACTGTGGTGAGCCGCAACCCTAAGATGGCGCCTGGCTTATTGCCAGAAAGCTCAAGCTTAGCTGTAAACTAGCCTTAGTTGGTAGCAGCTGCCTAGCCCGGTGTGCTTCCTCCTTTTGTGAGCCTATCTTGGATCACCAGGTGGCATGATCTGATTGGGTTTGAGTGGGCATATAAGGGCTTGGGGGAGGAGAAGCAGAGACACAAGCGGAGACACAAGCAGACAAGCAGAGACACAAGCACGGATTTGGAAGACTGTTTTCAAGGGACCCGAATAAAGTGCTTGAGAAGAGCTTTTGCGAGTTGCGTCATCCTTGCTGGTCGAGGGGGACGCGACAACGGACGCCGCTGAATCCGGGAATTGGGATCCTCCTCCCCTACCAGAGGAGACACACTGGGTAAGTTCCAATCTAATACCCAGTGGGCAGATTCAGACCCCACACAGGGATACTCTCTAACCTGCTGGGCCACCCGAGGTCTCGCACAGACCATGTGGCTATCTGGTGAAGGGTTGTGGACCCGTGGAAGTGTGTGTGGCTCAGCTGCAGAGTACCCGTCAGGCTGCAGATTGCGATCCACCCACTGTGGTATACAGGAACTTGGTCGACCGTGATGTCACTTGCCAGTTTCCAGACCTGGGCCATGTGAGCGGCAAGGCTATAGGGGGTGAAGGCAGATTTACCCACCACAGGATCCAACCCTGGGCAAACTGTGAGGTATTTACAATTATTATCAGACTTTTTTGCTAGTACTGGCCCTTTTGGCGGGGAACCAGAGCTTATGTGTATACAGCCCCACCCACTGGATTAGTTAGGTCTCCACCTAGGAGGCGGGGCTGAATGACTCACCTTACAGGGGTGGAGTCAGGCAATTCGACTGCTACACCAAAGCGCCCCCTTTGGACCCAAGTCCATAAGACAGCTAAAAACTTCCAAATGGCCAAAGGCCCCAGACCAAAAAAAAATATATATATATATCAGAGTGGAATGACTCCAATAAAAGAAAGCAATGCTATTTCATCCAGCCTGGACCACCTCACCACAGCTGAAGCACATGAAAATGATGACAATTCTACATTATGGAAAGTGATAGTCCCTTCAAGAAGAACTTAAATCTATGAAGGAATTCAAAGAAGCCACAATTGCACAAACAAAAGCAATGGATAACACCATTAGAGAACTCCAAAACAAGGTGGCTCAACTTGAACAAGAAAAAGAGAGGGCAATGGAAGATTTCCAGGCAAAGACAAGCAAATTGGAGCAGGAAATGTACAAAACAAATAAAACCACTCAAGGCATGAAAATGGAAATGGAAACAATAAAGAAAACACAGTCAGAGTTAAAAATGGAAATGGAGAATCAAGGGAAGAGAACAGGAACTATGGATATGAGTACCAAAAATAGGATTCAAGAGATGGAAGACAGGATCTCAAGCATGGAAGATTCGATGGAAGAAATCAATACAACATCCAAAGAAAATGAGAAAGCTAAAAAATCTCTCAACCACAACATCCAAGAAATCAAGGACTCAATGAAAGGATGGAACCTAAGAATTATAGGCATAGAGGAAAGAGAAGACTCCCGACTCCAAGGTCCAGGAAATATCTTCAACAAAATCATAGAAGAAAACTTCCCAAACCTAAAGAAAGAGATGCCAATAAAAATCCAAGAGGCTTACAGAACACCAAACAGATTAGATCCAAAAAGAAACTCCAAATGTAGAAAACAAAGAAAGGATATTAAAAGCTGTAAGGGAAAAAGGCCAAGTCACATACAATGGCAGACCCATCAGAATTACACCTGACTTCTCCTCAGAAACTTTAAAAGCTAGAAGGGCCTGGACAGATGTCCTACAAGCCCTGAGAGAACAGGTAGCCCAGCCATATTACTATACCCAGCAAAACTCTCTATCAACATAGATGGAGAAAACAAGATATTCTATGACAAAATCAAATTCAAACAATATCTCCCCACAAACCCAGCCCTACAGAAGATCCTAGAAGGAAAATTCCAACCCAAAGAAGATAACTACACCCAAGAAAACAGAGGAAATAGAAATCTCCACAGCAACTAAACAAAAAGAAACACAAGACAACCAGCTATACCAAAATAATGGGAAATAACAACCCCTGGTCACTAATATCCATCAACATCAATGGACTCAACTCGCCAATAAAAAGACACAGACTTACAGACTGGATCCGTAAACAAGACGGATTTTTGCTGCATACAAGAAACACATCTCACTATTGAAGATAGACACTATCTCAGAGTATAGGGCTGGGAAAGGGTTTCCAAGCAAATGGACCCAGGAAACAAGCTGGAGTAGCCACCCTAATATCAAACAAAATAGACTTCCAATTGAAGTTAATAAAAAAAAGACAGAGAAGGGCATTACATACTCGTTAAAGGAAATATTCATCAAGAGGACATCTCAATATTGAACATCTATGCCCCAAATACAAAGGCACCTACATTTATAAAAGAAATGCTTCTAAAACTTAAATCGCACATCGATCCAAACACTTTAGTAGTGGGAGACTTCAACACCCCACTCACAACTATGGATAGATCATCAAGACAGAAGCCAAACAGAGAAATAATGAGTCTAACAGAGATCATGAACCAAATGGACCTAACAGATATCTATAGAATATTTCACCCAAACACAAGAGAATACACCTTCTTCTCAGCACCTCATGGAACCTTCTCCAAAATTGACCATATAGTTGGACACAAAGATAGCCTCAACAGATACAAGAAAATTGAAATAACCCCTTGTATCTTATCAGACCACCATGGAATAAAGCTGGACTTCAACAACAAAAGATCAATAGAAAGCCTACACACACATGGAAATTGAACAACTCTTTACTAGATGACCACTGGGTCAGGGAAGAAATAAAGAAGGAAATCAAAGACTTCTTAAAATCCAATGAAAATGAAGACACAACATACCCAATTGTAGGGAGTTAGATAAATTAAATTAGATTTAGAAAATATATAGGGGTTTCTGATACTGTCTCTTAATTTGGGGCATGAAGATCATTATCAGCATGTGCACTAAAAACAAGAAACAGGAGACTTAATAGACTGAAAAACAAGGTTGAAGTCAGGAAAAACAGGAAATACTCAATGGACTAAAAAACAAGGTTGTCAGAAAAACAGGAAATACTCAATGGACTGAAAAAAAAACCGTTGTCAGAAAAACAGGAAAGACTAAATGAACTTAAAGAAACAAAGTATCTGGCCTGACATTGTTTTCAGCTGCTAAGTGGGCGGAGCCCAAACTAAGCTGAAACAGAGTTCCTCCTATTTAAGGACAGTGTATGGAGCCCAAAAGGAGAAGAGGCCCCTGATGCTAGAGAGCTCCGAGAGTCCTGCTAAAAAAGGTGCTGGCCATCATTTGATGGCCAGATTTCCCTGAGGCAGAAAGAAGCTGGTGAGCAAAGAAAGCCTGAGTAAGACACCAAAAGGTCAAGGACTAAACCCTGTGGCTCAGCTTTTGCCTAGAGGGGTTTGATCTGTCCGAACAGTGGCCTAAAGGAAACTGTGCCTGGCTTTAAGGACTCTGAAGTAGAGCAGCAGAGTTGCTGATGCGAAGGGGCTGGGGTCTCCCACAGAGAAGAAAGCATCAAGCCTTATTTAAGGTGAGACTGCAATAACCAACTTACCCTGACGAACCTGCATCTGAGAGATCCAGAAAAAGGACTGCTAAGTGCTTTAAAGAATCTACAACAAAGACTGTGTTCCTGACAATTGAGGACTTGCCCCAGAGACTGTATCATTCTAAAAGGTTAGAAAAATAATTATCAATAGGTTTAGTGGATAGGTTAAAGGGGTTGTAGAAATTTATAGGATTAATAGTTAAGAAATTGTTGGTGTTTGTTATAAGTGAATATAGTAATAAATAAATAAGTGTTAAATAATAATTAAAAAGTTCAGTTACACCCAACCCTATAGGACACAATGAAAGCTGTGCTATGAGGAAAGTTCATAGCACTAAGTGCCTTCAAAAAGAAAATTGTGACAGCTCATATTAGTGAATTAACAGCTAAACTGGGTGAATTGGAAAAAAAAGAAGCAAACACTCCCAAGGGGAGCAGAAGGCAGGAGATCATCAAACTTAGGGCTGAAATCAACAACTTAGAAACAAAAAGAACTAAACAAAGAATCAATGAAACCAACAGTTGGTTCTTCGAGAAAATCAACAAAATAGACAGACCCTTAGCCAAATTAACTAAAAGACAGAGGGAGAAAACACAAATCAACAAAATCAGAAATGAAAAGGGTGAAATAACAACAGACGTTGAGGAACTCCAGAGAATATTTGGATCCTACTTTAAAAATCTATACTCCACCAAATTTGAAAACTTAAGCAAAATGGACAATTTTCTTGATAGATTCCACCTACCGAAGCTAAATCAAGATCAGATAAACAGATTAAACAGCCCTACAACCCCTAAGGAAATAGAAACAGTCATTAAAAATCTCCCAACCAAAAAAAGCCCAGGGCCAGATGGCTTTTGCACGAATTCTACTGGACCTACCTCATGGATAGGTAGGATCAACATAATAAAAATGGCCATCCTATCAAAAGCAATATATAGATTCAATGCAATTCCTATCAAAATACCAACACAATTCTTTATAGACTTGGAAAGAGCTATTATCAGTTTCATATGGAACAACAAAAAGCCCAGAATAACTAAATCAATCCTGTACAATAAAAAAAAAAAAAAAACGTCTGTAGGTATCACCATCCCAGATTTCAAGCTGTACTACAGAGCAATAATAATAAAAACAGCATGGTACTGGTATAGAAACAGACCAGTGGATCAATGGAATCAAATTGAAGACCCAAACATGGACCCACACACCTATGGCCAACTAATCTTTGACAAAGAAGCCAAAACCGCACAATGGAAGAAGGACAGCATCTTCAACAAATGGTGCTGGTCCAACTGGATGTCCACTTGCAAAAGAATGAAATTAGACCCATACCTATCACCTTGTACAAAACTTAATTCCAAGTGGATCAAAGACCTTAACATAAGGCTGGCCACACTAAAGATACTAGAAGAAAAAGTAGGAGAAACCCTCGAACTCATTGGCACAGGTGACAACTTCCTGAACAGAATACCAACAGCTCAGGACCTGAGATCAACAATCAATAAATGGGACCTCATGAAACTGAAAAGCTTCTGTAAGGCAAAAGACACTGTCATTCGAACAAAACGGCAGCCTACAGACTGGGAGAAAATCTTCACCAACCCCACATCTGACAGAGGTCTAATATCCAAAATCTACAAAGAACTCAAGAAATTAAATGCCAAGAAACCAAATAATCCAATCAAAAAATGGGGACAGAGCTAAATAGAGAATTCACAAAGGAGGAATCCCTAATGGCTGAGAGACACTTGAAGAAATGCTCAACATCCTTAATCATCAGAGAAATGCAACTCAAGACGACTCTGAGATTCCATCTCACACCTGTCAGAATGCTAAGATTAAAAGCTCAAATGACAGCACATACTGGCGAGGGTGTGGAGAAAGGGGAACCCTACTCCATTGCTGGTGGGAGTGCAGGCTTGTGCAACTACTCTGGAGGTCAGTTTGGCGATATCTTAGAAAACTTGGAATAGCTTTGCTTCAGGACCCAGCCATACCACTTCTGGGTATACACCCAAATGTCTCCTCACGGAATCATAAGGAAGTTTCCTCATCTATGTTCATAGCAGCCTTATTTGTAATAGCTAGAAACTGGAAACAACCCAGATGTCTCTCAACCGAAGTATGGGTTAAAAAACTGTGGTACATCTACACAATGGAATATTATTCAGCTATCAGGAACAATGAAATTATGCAATTTGCAGCCAAATGGATGGATCTAGAAAAGCTCATCCTGAGTGAGCTAACCCAGACTCAGAAGGATGCATATGGCATCTATTCACTCATAGTAGGATTTTAGCTATATAGTAGAGGATATCAATACTACAACCAACACCCCAAAGGGAACATGGACATAGACTTTTTATTTTTTGTTTTTATTTTTTTCTATTTTTTATTCTTTTTTATCTGTTTATCTGCTTATTTGTTTGTTTGTCTTTTAGTTCTCTCTCCCAGGCAATGAGACACTTCTCACTGGTGGTACTGCCTTGTAGACCCCCAATGTATGAGGAGGCTCTTGGCCCTCATACGACCTCTGAACTGAGGTGAGGGACTGTTATATAGGGACACTCCACTCCAGAGAAGTGGGATGGAAGGGTTAGGGGGTAAAGAAAAAAAATGAAATGTGAAGTTTTGGCCTTTTGCTACTAATTGTCATAAACTGTTTAGGATAATTAAGAACTGCAAACTAATAGTCATGCAAGCCTGTCATTGTGTTAGGTACTATGACAGTCTATTATAGTTATTTTCTAAGCTAATCAGAAATCAAGTTGCTAAGAGACAAGCAACATCTACTTATCCTAATATAAGAGATAGATAGGGCCTCTTCAAAAACCTCAAGAGATCTGCAGAATATGGCATTCAAAGATGATTGCTTAACTTTAGATTTTTTTTGATATTGAGACATGTCAACTCCTGACAGCACCCCCTATTCCACTCGAAGTAGAAGATGAGCATCGAAGAATCTCCAGTGGGAGATGATTGAATTAGTGCCAAGCCTATCCCTTGGAAGGAAAAACCCCTTGCTCCAACTGTAGAGAGAATGCTGTCCAAAAAGGACAAAACTTGGAAGCAGGTAAGTCGACAACAGCCTAGCTCTGCCAAGTCAGGGTAGGGAAGTCCTTCATAACCCCTGTTCTACAATCAATGTCTGTCAGAGAAACGGGGCCAAACGACAGCAGATCGATGCTGTAATGTATGGAGAGAAAATGAGAACTGTCCAGGCAGCCACTGGTATGTCATTTCTTAGTTTTGGAAGCTGCAGGCCCTGTACTTCCTATATAATCAGATATATTTATCCCTCTCAGGTCTCTGAGGTGGTTGAAGAATAGATAGCTAGAGTCTCATAATTAAATTTTGAGTTGTTTAGGAATCAAGAGAGTGTTATCGATCTAAGAAGATGTTTTTAAAATTGTGTTGCAAGTTAGTATGAATGTTGAGTTAGATATAGAACTTTAAACTCATGGAGATGGTTAGATAGTAGAATGTTAAAGTCAGGTACCAAATACATATGGTCTGGACACTGGGAATGTATGATAAGCCATATAACCCTCATAACTGTGGCCTAATTACCTCTGTTGTTTTGTATTGTATTTATTATTATAAGATAAAGAGCCATTTGTTGGACTGAAAGGGGGAGCTGTTGGGGGGAATAAGATATTCCTTAAACTTAAAAAAAGGGAAGAGGATGGGGTTGAGGGTGGGAGGGTGGGACTGGAGGGGGGAGTAGGGATGGGATTGCGATTGAGATGTAACTTGAAGAAATAAAAAATAAAGTAAAAAAAAAACATGTCTACAATACAGTTTGAACCTAATATCCTAAAACTTATATTTTTAAGGTTAACGGCATATCCTACCCTGGGTTTTGTATTTGTTTCATTTTATTTTGTTGTTTTTGCTAAATCTGACTCCCAGCCTTAGAAATAAATGCCAAATACAGTCCTTCCAAACAAGGGGTGTTCCCTAGATTTCTTAAAACAAACAAACAAAAAGACAAACCACCACCACCAAAAAACAAAACCAAAAACCTGTAAGATTCTACTTTCAATGAAAATCCTAGGACATAAATTAAAAGGGCAGGGTGCCAGATTCACCACTAGAAACTATGGTCTCCACGCCTTATCCCATGTATAAGTATACATGGTCTATGACCTGGCTGGCATGTTTAAGAAACCACTATTTCCCATGTGTGACCTTGGTATGTTACCTACCATCTGAGAGGGAAAGTCATACCTATCTCCCACACAGGATTTAGTACTCTCAACAGTTTAACAAACCCACTAAGTATCTTGGAACACAAGGAACTTACTGTGCACACAATTAAATGGGCTGACATTCCAGATATATAGGACAAAATTTGGCACAAAGCATCCCTGCAATAAGCATGTACCACTTCCAGACAGAAGTAACTTCGTGAGCTGGATTCAAAAAGGGTTTGTAGCATTTCCTAGATACAACAGGAGGCAAAAGACATAAAATTGGAGGTTTCATTTAAAAAAAAAAAAACAAATCAGATTACCTAGCTTTTCTTGAAAAAATCAGAATGCTGTCACAAAGGAAATAATCAAATGGTCAGTTAATTCCCTGTGCTTCCAGCTGTCAACTGTTTTAATTCTCCTACCCATAACTCCAATGGCCTTTCCCCCCAACAACCTGGCTGTATACATTTGAGCTTGCTGTTCTGATATACAAGTGAATTATAAAATAAAGCTAGTTCTCAGAGTTCTACCTGCTCTCCCAGGACTGAGTAAGGTGCCTTTTTCTCCAGAGAGGCACACAGCCAGAGAAACCTGGAAAAGCTTGCCGGAGTATAAGAACTACTGTGGTTACTGTGAGCCTAGTCAGTGGACTGTAGGATCACTCAGGAGCTCAGAAATCAACGCAGAAAGCTTAGTCCTGTCCCAGAGCTCCTGAACTGAGCCTATCAAATCGGAATCCATTCAAAGTGAATCTCAAGCGAACTTTTGATCAAGCCTGAGGATCGATGATGTCTGTATATCAGAGTCTTCCCGGGAGTAGGTGAGGCTGTTGACCATGCTGAAGTTGTAGAAAGGCTGGCCCCCACCTCTGCTGCCAGGGAAAGGGTTGTAGTAGGAAGTTAGCTGATTGATTCCACCCACAGTGCTCAGCTGCGTGGAGTCTGGAGTCTAGAGCTGTCTGGGATGGAAGTGTTGGGGAATGTGCTGGAGGGCAGCTGGTTGCCCGCTAGATGGCAGTGGCTCCCTGGGATGGCTCGCTAGATGCTCCAGAGCATTGAGGCGGGAGTGGAGGTGAGTGTGGATGCTCCAGGGCAGAAGGCAGAGCACTTGGTGCCCTCTGGAGGCTCTGGGGACTGAGATGGCCTTAGCATAAAAGACCGGTTGTCTCCTTCTAGCTTCACACTCACTCTTAGTCTTGTGGCCTTCCCTCCTGATTTTGATGTCCCGCAGTCACCGTGAGGTTGCTGCTGGCCTCAGATCGGCGCTTTCGCTTCCGACCCAAGTTTCCACTGACGAACATTTTCTCACAGTTTGGATGTAGAGTCCCGAAACTACCTTTCCCTGGGTTGTGCTCGGCGAGGGGCACCTTCTTGAAGCCGTCGTTGATAGGTTGTGGCGGATGGAGTTCTGCCAGCCAGCCTTGCTGCACTGCTAGAAAGGGAAGTGGTCCTCAACGAACTGATAGGTGTGGCTGAGTTTGCGCTGGGGCGCGGTCTGGATGGCCATGGCGATGACCGCCGAGATCCAGAAGGGCGGCCTCACCATCTTCATATGGTTCTCGCGGCTGGCCATAGACAGCCAGCCCAGCTCGCCGAGAGCGAGTGCACTGGCGGGAGAGGCGGGCGTGGCCGCTGAGGGCTGCGCGAAGCCCCGCTGGGAGCCATCGAAAGTACGCGGTGCGACTGGCAGTTGCAGGAAGGGTCCGGGAGCTGCTCTGGGGGTTGGTGGTGGCGGGCGGTGAGTACATGAAGTTGTCGCCGCACTACAGGGCCCTGCTGGCGGCCGGAGGGCTGGTGCGGCGCGGCCGTGGCACTGGGAGAGAGGGGCTGGCCTCGGTGCTTCGGAGAGAGCACCCCTTGGCGGACCACCCTGGCCATGTCTGTGACTACTTATTTGGAACGCGGGGGCCTTGATTTATCTTTTTTCCCCCCATCAAGTGTCATTTATTTAAATGGCAATTCAGTTGCACATTGTAGGCAAACTAGTTACAGTAATATGAAAATATAGAATTCTGAAAACCATCTGGCAGCTTAAATGTCTATCTAATTACACAGAGCCTTCTGTAGGGTACAGAGGAAGGAAAAGGAAAACATTGACTTTTAAATTGATTTATTTGCACTTAAAAATACAATTCTAACATGACATCTGTTTTAAAAACCATCTAAATAGTAAAACTAGAAACAGGAACTGTCTTCATATTGAAAATTTAGATCTCTATCTGCATTCACTTACACATCACAGGTGATAACATTAACATAAAATCAGCATATGAAAAGTCACGGGGAACACAGCTTTTACATTAAAAATATCAGTGAACACTTCTCTTCCTTGACTGATGGTCTGTTTTCTAGCTTGTCTCTTTTCCTCTCTAGGACCCGAACTTAATCCTTCAATTAGTGGGTTGATTTTTTTTTCTTTTTATGGTTTTCTTTATTCTGAGAATTTCACATCACACACCCTACTTCTTCCCATCTCCTTCCTCCCCCCATACCTACCCACCTCCCTTGAAACCTCTGTTCCCCCCAAAATAAGTTTCACTATGGAAGCTGTAGTGTGTCTCAGTGCATCCCACAATATTCTCTCCTGTCCACGCTCCCTTGCTTGCAAATGTTCCTTGGTCTGGTACAAGGTCTCTGGCTTCTGCTACTTTGTCAATACTGGAACCTCACTGGGACACCTCTTAGATATACTGTTTTTGTCCTGTGTCATGGAGATCCTAAGGTTTTGGGTCTGTGGAACTGGCCTCTTCATGCACTCCAGCAGTTCATCCATGAGGTAGATGTCAGTGTGGGCCAACTCAAAGCTCTGGTTCTGGGCCTGCAATCCTCACATCCAGGGCCAGTTCTACTATGCTACCCAGGTAAGGCGAAGGGCCTGCTCTCCTGAGTGCTACAGCCGGTAAGGGGTTGGACCAGTTCTCCTCATCTCATGAGCCCATTAGGGCCAACTCTCCCTCCTGCTACTTGTGGCAAGGTCATCAGAGAGAGAGAGGAGAGGTTCTCTCTTTCTCCAACACCACCAAAAAGCAGACAACAGGAAGGGATGGCTCTCCCACAATCACTCCTTCTGGACCAGCTCACCCACAACCTTCACATCCAGGGTCAGCTGTAGTGTGCTGCCAGGCAAGGGGCAGGGCCTGCTCTCCCAAGTGCTGCAGCATGTGAGGGGAAGGGACAGCTCTCCTGCTCTTGTGACCCCATCAAGGCCAGATCTGTCCACCACTGGGGGTGAGGGCAAAAGGAAGGGGAGAAGATCTCTCCCTCACTAACACCACTGCAAAGCTTTGCATATCTCAGATTCAATCTGAAACATACAGAGATATTTATGTGGGTTTATGTCATCATTAGTCCATATGGATGACTATCTAAAACTTTATTTGTGTAGTCTGTATTTCAAAAGCTCAAAACAATCTTTGTCCATTAAGAACTTAGCATTACATCTATTAGCTCTGGATGCTGTATAATGTTCCAAGATGTAAGTACATCATACAGTTTCACTTAGCAAATTTCTTTTAATCCAGGAAAAAAATAAAAAGGTCACTTTCCTCATCCTTTAGTTGTACATTCTGTATTGTCAGAGACACACTCAAGTGATGAGTAATATGTGTGTTCGTGCGTGTGTGTGAAGGTGAGCTTGCCAGATGTTGACTTGAGGAGACCTCCTTTGTCTGTGTCTACCTCATGTTTTGAACCTTGGCCCCACCTACCTCTCTCTCTGCCCAATCACAGGCCTCAGCATTTTATTAAAGCCAATGGTTAGCAAGCAAAGTAACAGCATCACTTGCTATATTTTGTACACCAAGTAGGCCTCTGGAAGCAATAAATGAGCATCTAGAATACATAAAGATCACTACATCAATCAGTTGATCAAATCATTTTCCTAGATTTACACTGAGTGAATGGGAGTAGCACCAGGATCTGAGGCTTTGGATTGGTGGTGTCCTACAGTGACTACCTAGCTTTGCAGTCAGTGTGCTCATTAGATAATATTTCTAGTGTGTTTTTAAAATCATTTCCACTCCAGTTTTTTTAATTTCTCATACCAAATTAGCAGTTTTGTTTTACTGATTTTACATTGTAGATAAGTCATAGTTCCTGGCAAGAGTTTGCTTCACTGAATGGGTAATCTTTGGATCTGATTAGAATTCTGATTCTGACACATAACTGAATTCAGGAATAACATTAACATCTTTAAACTTGATAATGATATCTGTGACCAAAGGAGAGAATTAAACAATATGAAGAGAGCTGGAGAGATGGCTCAGAGGTTAAGAGCACTGGCTGCTCTTCCAGAGGACCTGGGTTCAAATCCCAGCACCCACATGGCAGTTCAGAGCTGTCTGAAATGGCTGGGTGTAGTGGTGCACTCGAGAGGCAGAAGCAGAGGCAGGTGGGTCTCAGTGAATTCAAGGCAAGCCTGGTCTAGAGAGTGAGTCCAGGACAGATAAAACTCTGTCTGGAAAATCAAAAAACAAAACCAGTATGACGAGTGAAAATAATTTTACATAAAACACGGCATATAGTAATCTTTGCCAAAATAGAACATGGAGACAGTCAACACTTACATACACATAGGTGAAGCACCCAAGTATGATCATGTTAGTTAGATCTGTCTGTCTTCAGGGTTATATGCTACATGAACCAAGTAATGTTATTCAGTGAACCATCACAAATGCTGGAGCAGACACACTTTAGTCTGTATTAATTACAATGTGAATTTTACTCTTGTCAGTCTTAAGAAAGAAATCAAATGATAAATGTGTATATTTTCTTCACTTTCAGTAATGTATCCTGCATATGCAAAATGGGTGCAGTCCCACAGAGACCTGCCCATCAGGCTCAACCAGTGGTGCAATGTGGTGGTAGGTGCCCATGCTCTCTGAGCCTGTCACTGTTTCTGTGGGTTTCATTGGTTTTTAGAGCACAGCACACTGTCTTTCCTTTGCATGTGAAAGCAGTTTTTGAAGTCACGTTTTGGATCATGATAATCATTTTTCATTGTTGATCATGTAAAGTTGCGAATAGAAACTGCAGTTTTTCCTGTACTGATTGACTTTGTCCTTCCATCTCGCAGCGCTGGGAGTTCAAGCACCCTCAGCCTTTCCTCCGCACTCGGGAGTTCCTCTGGCAGGAGGGGCACAGTGCCTTTGCCACCTTCCAGGAGGCAGCTGATGAGGTAAAAGCAGTCTTCTGCTATGCTGCTGTCTTTCTTCAGGCCCCGTTTTATTGTGTGGCTTATGCTATGTAATACCTACTTGAAAACAGAAAGTTATTTCAAGAGTAAACAGATTGTAGAAACCCCTTATTGAAATTTTACTAGTAAATTTATGGTGTTAAATTTTTGTTGATAAACAGTTTATCTTTAATTTTTAGCAAAATTATGGTCATAGGCTTAAAATTAATAATTTCTAAGGTTTTTGCTCTGATTACTGTCTATCTCTCGAGCATTTTTTTCCCTACATTCCAAATTTTTATACACTTGAATGTTACTCAGCCTCACTGCTTTTTTGTTGCACATCTTCCATAAATCTCACACTGACTTCTTTAACCTTCCCTTAATTTTATTGTTGTTGGAAGTACTGTCTCAAACAAGTTGAGGTAGTGTAGATTGACAAGGCTATAATGAATAACATGCCATAAATGTTGCTACAGGTCTTACAGATCCTTGAGTTATATGCTCGAGTGTATGAGGAGCTCTTGGCAATCCCTGTTGTAAGAGGAAGAAAGACTGAAAAGGAGAAGTTTGCAGGAGGAGACTATACAACCACAATAGAAGCCTTCATATCTGCCAGCGGACGTGCTATCCAGGTACGGAAGTGCCGCAAGTCCATGGCAAGTCCAAAGACAGCCCACGGAAGTTCAGCAGTTTCTGTACTTCGTTTGGACAGCCAATATAGAAAAGAGTATTGAGGTTTTAAACAGTAAAATTAGTGTGTGATCCAGTAATGCCTCCCAGAGGCGGATCCAGATGGCTATATGGATGATATCTAAAGGGATATCTGCACTCTGTTCATTGCAGCATCATAGCCAATCAGTAGCAACATCACCTGGGAAAACAATGGACATATCCACAGTGGAATATTTACCCATGAAAGGAATGAATTCTGTCATTTGCAGAACCATAGATGAAACTGGAGATGTTTGTGTTAAGTGAAATAACCAGGCATGGCATGATCTTAATCATGTGAACTCTAAGAAAGTGATTGTATGTAACGTGAGAATAGGGTGGTGTTTACTTAGAAGTTAGAGAGAATGTGAGTTAGCCAGTAGGTACTGAATTTTATTTCCGTAGGATCAGAATGTTACAGTGTGGCTAACGATGGGGCAGACACCTGGAGTCACAGCACTCTGAGAATCTTGAGTCAATGACCAGTGTGAGCTTCATGATAGGACACCGTCTTTAGGGGGGAAATCTGACCTGTTAGTGGACAGGAGTGTAATTATTGATAATAGTGCATTGTGCATTTTTAAAATGCTCAAAGTAAGGATTTTGAAAGTTTTTATCAGAAATTGAAATGATGGATTTTTGAGATAAGTTTCACCTGATTTAAACATTTTGACTTGACTTGAGTAAAATATGTATATGTTGCCTCATTATGTTGATTTAAAAAGTGGACACAGAGAATAATTACTGAGGATTTAGTATAGCTCTTGTCTAGCTTGCATGAGCCCCAGGTTTGACCACCGATATTCCACTGCACATCATGGTGCACACCTGTTACTACCCTGGGAGGAGAGGCAAGAGCATCAGATATTCAAGACTACGTGAGCCCTTCCCAAAACGGAGGAGAAAGAGGAGGAGAGAAGAATGGAGAGAGCATATGTGTTTTCTAGGCCTGTTGGGTATCCCCACTCCAGTGAGGTTGGGTTTCACCCTGAATTCCCAGGATGGATTTCCTGGTAAATCTTACATACAGTTACTCCTGTTGAAAGGGGCTACCCAGAGTAAAACAGTTTTGGTTTGTTTTGTTTTTAAATTGCCCTGCTTTCTTGTCATGTCAGTTATACCTGTATTTTAAGCATTAATGTCAGAACATGAGATGAAACAACACATGTAGTGGTATTGTAAACTGTTTGATCTTGTAGTAATTATTTTCAAAGGCATAATAGTTTAAAATTAAAGCCTGTGTTTCTCACCTTATTTTAGGGAGGGACATCACACCATTTAGGGCAGAATTTTTCCAAAATGTGTGAAATAGTTTTTGAAGATCCAAAGACACCAGGAGAGAAGCAGTTTGCATACCAGTGCTCCTGGGGCCTGACAACTCGAACTATTGGTGTGATGATCATGGTTCATGGGGATAATATGGGCTTAGTGTTACCGCCACGTGTAGCCTGTGTTCAGGTAAGGAAACTATTTCTGTTTTATAATTTCTTTGTAAAACTATAGACTATGTTTACAAAGGAACTTTTAAAGGGCAGCTTTCTCTGGTATAGAAAAAAATAGAAAATATGGCCTAGATCACTATATTGTATAAATATATGTACATTTATATTAGTTATTGGTTCAAGAATTTAAAAAATTACTTTGTTAGCCAGGTGTGGTGGTGCAAGCCTTTAATCCCAGTACTCGGGAGACAGAGGCAGGTGGATTTCTGTGACTTGGAGGCCAGCCTGGTCTATAAAGTGAAACCAGATGGCCAGGGCTCTGTTACAGAGGGAAACCCTGTCTCACAAAATAAAACAAAAAGAAAAAAAATTACTTTGTTGAAAACTTTTAAGTTTTTATTAGATGCCGGTTGTGGTGGCGCACGCCGGTAGGATTTGCTGAAAGTTTTTATTAGATATATTCATTTAATTTTATGTGTGAATGTTTTGCCTGCCTCTGTGTCCATGGACCACATTGCATCCTTTGTGCCCACCAAAGTCAGAAGAAGGCATAGAATCCCATGGAACTGGAGTTAGAGATCGTTGTGAACCACCATGTGGATGCTCTTAATTTCTGAGCCATCTTTCTAGCCCTAAAACTTTCTTTAGACATAATTTTTTAATATTGTTTGGAATTGTTTAGACAAAATGTAGTAGGTTAAATAAAAATGTATTAGTTAACATTAGTGATATTTAAGTAATTAGTACATGCTGGAGACAGTTTAGAAGTCACTCATATTTATTTGTGGTTAAGATTTAGTTATTGGAAAACAGACTAAGGATTTTGTTAGCAGTAAACCAGTTCATGATGGTTCCCTGAGAGGAAATGTCTCTGGACCAAACCCCCAAACCAGACTGGGAACCAGTTCCACCAGCTTTCTGTGGTCTGGGTTTAAAGACCTGGACTGAAGAGATGGCTTGGCAGCTAAGCTAGTATACTACTGCTCTAGCAGAGGACCCAGGTGGGGTTCTCAGCGGCCACATCCAGCAGTGTACAACCTCCTCTAATGCCAGCTGCAAGGGGTCTAGTGCCTTTAGCCACACTGGGTACATGGTGACACACATCTTTAATTCCAGAACATTGGAGGTTCGCCCAGGCAGATCTCTGTGAGTTCCAGGCCAACTTGATCTGTATACTGAGTTTAATAGAGAGTGGTCAGTCAAGGCTACATGGTGAGATTCTGTCTTAGCAGAGAGACCTCAACAAGCTACAGGAAAATACGTCCTTTTGTTCTCCATGTAGACTTAGACATCTGAGCTCTTAGTGCAGTGTTACTGAGGTCTCCCAGGAAATACTTGGAAGACTGTGTCTTCAAAGGAAAGTGACAGTTTGGAGATGTAGCAAAAAGTGACAGAGATGAAAAACAGTCCTCCCAAAGGTGAGAGGAAGGAGCTTCCAGTGCTCCACAGATGCCACTGGAGATGCTGCAGAAACAGAGGTGATGTGACCTCAGAGTTGGTCACAGACAAACGTAGGAAGAGAAAGCACTCACTGAAAAGAGAGACATGGAAGGGCATTGCCTTGCTCCACACTATTAGATGAAGAAGGGTCTGGTAGGTCACAGACTCAGAAGAGAGGCAGAGGAAGGAGCTAAGGGAGAGGCTGGGAATGGGGAGTAAATGGCTGTCTTGTACTGTGTGTGCTTAGGCAGTTGTGCTACAAATATGAAATTCATGTGCAGCTCAGCATTCCCCACACCACAACAGGACAGGGTTTCATTAGCCAGTGAGAGTCTTTGTAGAAAAGGTACTTTTAAAACAAGGCAAGGTGTAGCATTTAGAAGTTACTATGTATGGTTGGATTTTTTAAGTCCTTAAGTGTTGGATAATTGTAGGGAATTAGTAAAGGCTTCTGAAATCCAGACTCTTACGGGGCAAGCAGATCAGCCTGGCACCTGGCAGGATATGGACCTTTTCAAAGCCTGAGAAACTGAGCGAGGACTTCTCAATCCAACCACACTTAGAAAGGTGCTAGCCGAAGCTTTCAAGTACTGAACATTTGCCAAGATTTGTGGCCAAGGAAGGACAGAGAAAAACCTCGTTTTGAAGCTTGTGGATGATCCCTGGTTGAGGGGCATGGCTGTAATGCCATGCCTCTGTGAGACATGGAGAAAGTGCCTGATGGAGGGATGTGGCTAAGGGCTGATAGTTACTGTGAGAGATATTGAGAGCCTGAGAAAGACCACGAGGCCATGGCCTATTTAAGCCAGAGAGCTCCATGTGAAGGACTCCTCGTCCCAACGACCCCAGGGCCCCCACATGATGTGAGAGAGAGGTGGAGCCAGCATGGGCTGGAAAACAGACATAGGTGTGAAGACATAGGCCAGCTACTTGCACTGAGGTCTTGCTGACAGAAAAAGCCTGGGAAAGGGGGTCTGGGCATGAGCCAGCCAAAGAAGGCCAAGAAAAGCCACAAGGATGATGGCAGCAGGTGCAGAATGGCTTAAGCACGAGGCATACACACTCTGAAGCCATGGCAAACACACTTTGAGGAGACCTCAAAAACAGGCAGGAGAGTAACTCCTGTCCTGAGAGGTTGTGGCAAGGCTTTGAAGTAAAAGGCTAAGTCAGAGTAGGCTGTGGTACAGCATCTGAACCGTGTATGACTGAAGCCAGCCCCAAGCAGGCCAGGTGAAGCAAGTTGGCTGCAAGAACCAGGGGACAGCGGTGATGCTAGGCCTGGAGGAAGCTGACCCAAGCTGAAAATAAAACTGCTGTCACTGTGCCACAGCCAGTCTGCTGAATGCTGCTTGAGGTGTGCCAACAGATAGAAGGCTGAACAAGTTGCCCCAAAAAAGGACCCACGGTCTGGTATCCTTTCAAAAGAGTTAGGGTAGAATGGTTTATGAGTTGCTAGGCATTAAGTGTTTTTAGGTTGTAGGTTATAGGTTATAAGATTTGAGTAGGTATTAATAAATACAGTAAAATAAAAATTTTTGATTACTGATAATCAAAAATATCAGGGTTTTGTTGGTGTTATTTTGTTTGGTTTTTAGTAGAATAACCCAGCAGCAAACTCTTTAGGAATTCCTCTCAGTAGTATGCTTTGGATTTTTTTAGATGGTGCATGTTGTGGATTTCGTTTTGTTGAAAGATTATTCATTTTAGTATGTTTGTGTACATGCATACCTAAGTGTATGTCTGTACGTCACATGTGTGCTGGAGCACTCAGATCTCAGAAGCGGAGTTGGACTCCCTAAAATTACTTACAGATGTTTGTGAGTCACCTTCTGGGTCCTGGGAACTGAACCTGGGTCCTCTGCAAGATAAGTAAGTGTTCCTAACCATGAGCCATCTCTCTAGCACTATGGGTTTTTTTTTTTTTTTGGTTTGTTTTTTTAATTTTAATTTTTTTATTTAAGGTGTATCTTTTTTTCTCTCCAACATCTCCCCCTTTTAGTCCCAAAAAGCTCCTTTTCTTACAACAATAAGTGCAATACAAAACAATGAGAACAATTAGGGAACAATTATGAAAATTATAAGGTATAAAATACATTCCCAATGTCTAGTCCATATGTATTTGGCAACTGATATTAATATTCTATTATCCATCTATCTCAATGAGTTTAGAGTTTTATACCTAACTCGGTTTCCATCCTAACTTGCATTACCAACTTAAAAACATCTTCTTAGACCTAGAACATCCTTTTAATCTCTAAACAACTTAAAACTTAACTGTAAGAATGTAACTATCTAGTCTTCAACCACATCAGAGACCTGGGAAGGAAAAATACATCTCAATAAACAGGAAGTTCAGAGCAAACAGCTTTCAAAACTAAGAAATGACAGACAACTAGCTGCCTGGATAGTCCCCAATTTCTCTCTATAACTTGGAGCATCTATCTTCAGTCTTTTGGCCCAGTATCTGTGACAGACATTAATTGTAAAATAGGAATTATGAAGGAATTGCCTACTCTGTCTTGGTAGAGCTGGACTATCAACTTACCTGCTTCCAAGTTTTGTCCTTCTCTGACAGCATTCCATCTACAGTTGAAGGAAGGGCTTTTTCTTGCCCTGTGGCTAGTTTCTCACTAATGCAGTCATCTCCAAATGGAGAATCTTTTGTGCTCATTGTCTTCTTGAACTAGAATAGGGGGCAGCACCATGTTTTTAATCGTAGTAAAATTATGTATATTTAAAAGACTGTGTCATTGGCAGATTTTAACTTCTGTGCGATTCATTACTGAACAGTCTAGATTCGTTATTGTTGATGTCACTCCGTATGTGTGGTGTCATGGCTGAACTCTAGGTGGTAGTCATTCCCTGTGGAATTACAAATGCCCTCTCTGAAGAAGACAAAGAGACACTGATGGCAAAGTGTAGTGAATATCGAAGACGGCTGCTTGATGCTGACATCCGAGTCAGAGTCGATCTCCGAGACAACTACTCTCCAGGCTGGAAGTTCAACCACTGTGGAGCTCAAGGTATGCTGGCAACCTGCGAGGGGTAGATCTAGATTTCTGCAAACTTAAGGATTTTTGTTACCTTACCATATTTGTGGTTAAGTGTTCACATAAACTAAGTTCTGAACACAGTTCATACCGTGTAATGGGGATTTCTAGAGTATGTGTTAGTTAAGCTAATTTCTGGGTGGTTCAGGGAATAGCGTGGTGGGAGAATACTTAGTGTGTGGTTGGCCTGCCTTTGATCCAGCACTTGTGTCCTGAAAACTTTCGTGGAAGCCAGTTTTTGTTATGTTAGAATAAAAGTGATCTTGAAGTGTGTGTTTAAACTAAATAAGCCTCATTTGGAGGGTATGTTGCAGTGATCTAGGGTTCATTTGCTAGTATAGTGAGGTTTTGTTGATGATGGGGTTAGTGCCCATAGTGACCTTCCTTCATTTGTGTGTCATGCTTTCTCCTTCACATGTTCCCCTTCCTTTGGGAGAGACCCTAAAGACAGATATTTAGTCCTCTGTCATTTGCCTTTAGTTGAGGTCATTTTTTAAAAAATTATTATTTTTTATTTTAGTTTTTATTTCTTCAAGTTACATCTCAATCTCAATCCCCTCCCTACTCCCCTGTCTGGTCTCCCCCTGCCCCCCTCCCTCTTCTCCCTCAATGCCCCCCATCCACTTCCTTTTTTGTTTAAGTTTAAGGTATATCTTCCCCCCCAACAGCTCCCCCTTTCAGTCCAACAAATAGCACTTTCTCTTATAACAAGCAAATATAATACAAAACAACAGAAATAATTAGGCCATAATTATGAGAGTTATATGGCTTAGCATACATTCCCAATGTCCAGTCCATATGTATTTGGCACCTGACTTTAACATTCTACTATCCAACCATCTCCATCAGTTTAAAGTTCTATATCTAACTCAGCTTTCACACTAACTTGAATCACAATTTTAAAAACATTTTTTTTGTTCACCTAGAAGTACCTGGTGGATACCAGCAATTATTTCTCTTAAGCCAGTTTAAGTGTGTCTGGACATGAAATGTTAAAGAAGGAACTGTTGCCGTTAATGAAAATGAATTGAAAATGCCCTCTACTTCCCTTTCCTCTGAAGGTGTGGCTTTATCTCTACCACACTTTTGATCCCTGGGAACCTCATCTGTGAGGGTCAAGTAGGCTTGCTCGCATTCGTTCACTTCCGTTTGCCTTGGCTTTGACTTGAGTGCTGCTCAGCAGCTGTGGTGTATATAGAACACCTGGCTCACAGT